>JARKIE010000228.1:0-154487 GCA_029378255.1 Mycena rosella | reverse complement strand
TACCCTCTTTAGGCCTCGTCCCACCTGCCTTCATCGCAGCTGCGCAACATGCTGCAGTTATCATCGCGGCGGCATCTGTCGCTCCTCTGCCCCACGATCTGCTCTGGTTCAAGGCGTCGCACTTACCCCGGCCCAGCTCGAGGCCAAGTTTGGCCCAGGCGGCCTCGGAGACGACCTGCCCTGGCAGGTGGTTTGCATTGGTCGTGAGCCCGGTCTCTATGCCAGCGTGTGAGTCGCCGCTACTCTGTATACTTTCCCGTTTACTGATTCTTTCCTGTGCTTAGCGACAACACCAACGACCAGCTCAACGGGGTGCCGAACCAGTCCGCGCCAAGAAGCAGACTCGCGTGGAGGCCCTCGCCTTTTACCGCCACCGCTATGAAGCCGGCAAGGTGCAGAAGTGGAACGAGGTGCCGGAGGACGACTAGTCGCCAAACACCTTGTACGCATCTGCCTCCCCTCAGTCCTCTCTTTCTGATTTTTGTTCCAGGCCACGCTGTGTTGACTACGCTCTCGGGATCGGGGTGTGTGCTACGTAGTCTGTCCGTGGATGTATTATGGTCTTGAATTATGCGTCATTTTCATGCAAACGTTAATCGTGATATACACCATGGGGATAAGAGCAGGCGTAAGCAGTAGTGATAATCACAATAGATCGCAACATAAATTTCAGTTCGGGGCTTCAAACTCTATCACGGATTGCTGCACTGCTTCTAGCCGTGCCTGCGCACCTCCCTCAACACCGCAGAGTTGACCACAATGCGCCAGTGGTCCACGGCGCACTGCTGCGAGTAGGTGAAGTGCACCACACGAAATCCGCCAACACGCTCGGCTTGAAGACACCATCGAATTCGCTCCTCTGTGGTCGGTGGTGTAAGTTTACCCGAATTGAGCTCGGCAACGCGGATCTGCGCGATTTGAACCGAAGTCAGGACCAAGGCCCCTGCCACCAGTTGCTGATGTTGATGCGTGGAGAGTGGTGTAACCCCGGATGAGAATCTCCGTGGGTCAATCCTGCCCACTGGCGTGTGCTGAGGAATCTTCGCAAGTGTTTGTTCAGAATCGTCGTTGCTTTCATTTGTTAGATGGAATTCATTTTGTTGTTTATGGATGGACTTACTCGAGGGAGCTCAAGAGCATTGCGCGCTCTAGCACGGAATCCACCGATTTCTCCCGATCCGCCAAGGATGCGGACCGTCCCACACCCTGCGCAAGCGTCGCAAGTGCATCACAAGCTGCTCGCTCGTTCGATGTTAGCGACGCCCCCGTTGTGCCTACCGCACCGTGCGAGTCAGAGGCACCATCCATGCCGGGCACAATGTTTCCCGGTTGGCTCTCCCCGTCAAAGTAGCTCCCGGCGCGTGGATCAAAAAACCAGTGGTTGTCCTCTGCGGGACCCAGCTCATTCTCGTCGTGGGCTGCAATGAGAGGGGTTGAGTTTTTGGGATGATATTGTTTGCGTTTCTTGAGCTTTGTTGCAGCCCTAGGAGTTAGCACCAGTTAGATTACATATAGCTCTGAAAACAAAATACGCACCGCTTGTCTGCTACTTGAACACGACGAGCTTCGCGAATCTGTGGGTTCCTGGTAGCCATTTGAGTGTAAATGGTTGGTATATCAGGTCTCACTGACCTTGCGTAATGTCGTGCAACCGCCTTGCGGTGACCGACCGCTTTTTCTTCGGCGGAGCGTCTGCATCGCCCATTAATTAATTTCCCTGACGAAACTCGGAAGAGATGTACCCTGGAGCATACTCGTCAGCGTCGTTGGGAATGACTTTTCGACGAGACTTAAATTTTGCCATGGTTGTTGGAGGAAACCAGATCTTGATGTACCGTGTTTGTCGACACACTAATACCTCTGTTTCAAAAATATTTTCCTTCACACTTCAAACTGTACCATAATCACGTACCCTTATGAACGTATGGCCCCCCTGAGTCGATTTATGAGGCTGTAGTGGCCTCCCTAAAATTCAGTGCTCCTCCTTTCGGTCAACAATACTGTTCCTGATTTTTTACCTTGATAGTTCGGCCCAACCAAACATTCTAAGCGGTTCCACTAGCAGTTCCAAGCTATATGGCCGTCGCGAGATTCACACCAGGGCAGTAAATGAGCACCGCTGCTGCCAAACATTTACTGTTGACATATTGAGCACGCCACTTCACAGGCTGTTCCGGTAAGCCCGAGAATGTTATGGAGTCCTTTGGACAATTTTTCTTCTTTTCTGTCAGACCTACACGGAGTCTTGGAGGCATATACACAGTGTTCACCGCACCTTTGATCTTGTCCCTGATTTTCGAACCTCCTCAAATTCAAAATTTAGATGGCCATATTCAACCTGAAAGTACTATGTAGATGGCCATATTCAACCTGATTCCAAAAAAATAGCCCACCAATGCGTACGGTTAAACGAGCGAGGGTGGATATTCGGGAGTATTGTCCCATCGCGAGATCAGTCACACAGTGACCCTCCTTATATCCACCGTCACCCGCAAATTTTCGCCACCCACTCAGAGGAGCCCCACCCCGGTAAGCACCCATTTCCCGCTTGTCAATGGATTCGACCGTGCAAGTCTCGTGAGCCGTACGTGGAGTCTCACCATAGGCATTCGGCGGCTCTTTACGACTTGCTCGCATGTCGGTTCATCGACGAGTGGCTGCTTTCTTTTGCACGATTGTCTTACAAATACCTTTCCAGTGCCTCGGGGCGCGCCCCCGGATGGGCCATGGCGCGTCGGACTCGTAGCGGTGTCCAATTTTCGCCCTATGAGCTCGATGGTGTCCACCTGTACCCGCGAGACGCTGAGATTATATGTCTTGGGATTTCTATTGAAAAGATGCTAGAGGATGCCATGCGCGCAGCCGATTTACATGCAGCTCACCTCGACAGCCCAAAGCCCGTACCTCCCGGCGATGAGGAGTGGGAGGACGAGCCTACCCTGACCTCCAGATCGCCTTCACCGCTTTCCAGTGTGGGGGATTCACTCTCCTCTTGCTCCTCCTGCTCCTTGTCTACCGACTCAGACTCTCCTTTGCCCTCCGTCCCCTCTGCTCCCTCTCCCCCTCCGACCGTCTCCATTCCCGTGTCCATCCCTGTCGCTGTCGCAGATGTCTCCCGACCACCTGCCATCGAGAACTCCTTCAACTCAGACTCTGCTTTGCCCTCCGCCCCCTCCCCTTCCTCTCCCGCTCCGACTATCTCCATCCCAGTGCCCATCCCTGTTGTTGTCGCCGACGCCTCCCACCCACCTCCGGCCATCGAGAAGTCGCGAAGGAAGACGCGAGCGGTAGGCCGGCGTGCTCAACTTCGACAAGCGCAGGCCCAAACACCGTATGACCGCCCACAGAAACTCCGGTCCCAGGAGCATCGCCAGCAGCCCTCCATCACGGTCGACTACGACGTCAAAAATCTCCCTTCATCCAGTGGGGGCTCCTGGGTCGGTGTCCAACCCAGGCACAAGAAACCCACCCGCGAGATGTTTACACTGCCTGAGTTGACGGAGCAGGGATGTCGAGTTATTGAATGGAACAGACGGTATGTGGTCCACTATTTCCTCCTTCTCATCATTCTAATCCGGATCGTAGGGATCCTAAGCTCATCGTCGACGAGCAGGGACGCATCGTCGCAGTCCTGCTTGGGAGGCCCGAGGACCCGGACTGGGACTACGTTGTGCGGCAGGCCTTCAAAGCTATGCGCCATGCGCGCCACCGTGCACGTGCCGCCGGGATGTGGACCGCATTCTCGCATCGCCGCGGCAACTATCTCGCACTCACAACCGGGGTCTCGTTCGGCGGCGGACAATTGGTGAGTAGCGTGTCTGCTGTTTTACAATGTTACTAACCTAAGTCGCACAGCGCCCGGGTAATCTCAGGAACACTCGCTTCTTCCGGCGTCTGATCAAGCGCCTGCTCACGAATAAATACATTCGCCGCCTGGCTGGCTTTCAATCTAGTACATTTTGACTACCCGCTGTTTACATCTTCCTCACCGGTAGCACTAGGCGGATTTGCGCTCTATGCCCCCAAATTATATCGCTACTACTGTCTGATCCTCAAGGCGCTCTTTGAACGCCAGCCCGGGCTTGTCCACAATTTTACCAATTCGATATTCCCAGCCGCCACGTTCAATTGCGGCCCCGACACCGTCACCGTCGAACATCTAGATTTTCTCAATCTTTCCCATGGCTTTTGCGGCATCACGTCCGGCGGCTGTTTCGACCACACAAAGGGCAGACATGTGCATATGCGCCAGTGGCGCCTCGTCATCCAATGCCCCAGCGGCTCCTCGCTCCTCATACCATCTGCGACTGTTGACCACGGCAACACCCCTATCCAGCCCGGCGAATCTCGCCACTCCATGACCCAGTACGCCGCAGGGGGCTTGTTTCGATGGGTGACTTACGGTCATCAAACCGCCAAGGACTTACTTGCGCAGCGCGACGGGAAGCACAAGCGAGCTGTATTGGATGGAGAGCCGGGGTCGCGTTGGGCGTGGGCCCTTGATCTATTTTCCAAGATTGATGAATTGGACGCTGATCGTGCGGAGGTGTTCGGCAGAGGTGGACGCCTCTAGATGTATATATCCTACGTAGATATCTCTCTTGCTAATACGTCTTGCCTACTACTGCTGCAAATAAAGTGTGAGCATTGCGAATGAGAAGTGAACTCAAGCACGGTAGTTTTTTTGTGATGGAATCCGGATTATCAATCAAACTTGTGAAACACCTCAACATTCGAAGCGCATGGTGCGCGAATCAAAGATGGCGGGTAAAAGAGAAGGTATATTACACGAGCGTTCTCATATCTCCCAAAGATATGCCAGACGCAGCCACCCAGACAGACGACCAGACGAACGAGGCTGTGAATGCGATAGAACACAAATTGAAGCATGGTAAGCTCAACTTTTTTTCTTTATCTGCTTTTTGTCGAGGCCGACTAGATTATTTCTGTAGAAGCTATTCAATATGTCCATGGCACTCATCCCGGGCCTCCAAGCACTGAAATGCTACGCTGGCTGGCGAAGAATGATGTCCCGAAAGAAGCACTGGTGCCGATCATAGCGTTCGCAGATTTAACTGAAGCCGAGGAGAAACAAATGGCGGCGATGCGCAAGGAAAATCTTGCACGTTTATTGCGTTTGCGGGAGTTAGGCAAAGAGGAGCGCTTGAAAAGGTGGCCCAGGGTATTTTGAATGGGGAGCTAGCGGTAGATGAGCGAATATCTGATAGCCAGAGACTTGGCAAAACCGAATTCCCAAGAAAACTTTTGATTAATATTACAATTTAGCGATGCACGGATTGATATGATGCTAGAAAGGGAGGCTCGTGTCTCCATCTTCCTTGGCATGATCCTCAGCAGCCTCACGCGACGCGGTGGCAAAGACCCTGCCCCAGTAGTTTCCGACCTTCTCAAATGCGCGCTCAGCGTCAACACTGCAGCAGGTCGGTTCGAGAGTGAGGAGGGGAAGGGATGGGGACGCACATGTTGGTGAAAATCTCGTCGCACCCATCGACCGCAAAATATATTGTTCCCACCTGCTTCCGGCGGGAGGCGTTCTCTGGCTTCTCGAAAACATCTGTGAGGGAGGGGCAGAGCGGGAGGTACAGTGCCATGTGGGGGAGAGTCGCGGCAGCGAGCATCGGCCAGTCGCAGGGATCGAGATTGCTACCATCGTCTTCGAATGGGTTCAATGGGTGTTCGAGCTCGATAATATAATTGCTGTAAAAGGTGATTAGCGGAGTTTTTGCAGCGCACAGGCGACCTTACTAGTCATGGGTCATATACCCTTCAAGGGTCATATACCAGAGGCCGGATCGGTATGCCCCATTGGGTGAGTCGCCCTCCAGCTCGTCGGAAGATGTCGAGGATGGCATTTGAGTGAGTCACAGTTTGATGTCCGATTAGATCGGACCACTGAAAGCGTTCCGATGTCTGATCGGTCCGCTGTTCCGCTCCCAATGCGGAGACACCGTGCATCAATTAAGCACTGGCTTCCTTTCTCACCCGGACCGCATCATTCTCTCCCTCACCGATGGCGCTCACTCCAGCACAGCGGGTAAGTCGTTTGAAGGATGCTGGACCTCAGTTGACGACATCATAGGCCAACATCCTCGACCGCATCCGGAGATTTCAGGCCACAACGGGGCTCCGGTTTCTCCCTGACCCCAGTTTAATATGCGGGACTGCGGGATGTGGTGCTCCGAACTCCGTGTACCGCTGCGAAGATTGCTTCACACCAGTATTCGTGTGCAAGCAATGCATCTTGGACATGCATTGCCTCATGCCGCTGCATCGCATTGAGGTAAGTGTGGATTCATTATGTCTTTTCCCTTCACTGATTTTTGGCCAGACTTTTGGAGCGGATGGCCTGCGCTCGGGGGGCCTCAAGGATCCCGGTCTTCAAGTGCAGCTAGGCCATCCTCTGCCGGAAGTCTGTCCGTTCGCCATTGCGGACAATAACTTCAAGATTATTGATGCGCGTGGGGCCCATCCAGTGGGGCTGGATTATTGCGGGTGTGCTGATGCGCTGGGGCTTGGCGAACAGCTGTTATTGGAGCGATTATACCTGGATAACATTTCGGCGCCTACCACTGCCATTGGGTTCGCGATGGCACATGTTGCGTTCGATCTCGCGACGTCCGCGTAATTTCTTATCCAATATGGTCTTGGTCTGATTTTGTTTGATTGAAGCCTGCCACTACCGAATCCAAGGCCGACGTTGGAGTCTGACTCAGAGGTAATTTTTTTATTTGCGGAAACAGATCTCTGCTGAAGCTCAGGCAAGGAGGCTGCGCGTTGTGCTGCATTTCGCAAATGGAGTCGCAAATGGAGTCAGATGGGGTTCCTCAAGCAACGTGCCCACGAGGGTGGAACGATCATCACAAGCTGTTCGGTGTGCCCAGCCCGAACGCCAAAACCATGAACCGTAGGTAGGCCCTATCTTTTTTTCTGTCATCTGATTACGCCGATCTGAGATTGGCATTTTGTAGCTACGGTTTCTAATATATCACGCTTTATTATGGTGTGTTTTCTGGGCCTTCTCCTCTGCACCTAAGAAATCCCCTTCCCCGATGGCTTTGAAGAGAAAGGTGTCCGGTATGTATATACATACAGCGGCACAGAGACGTGTGCTGATTTATTTTAGAAGAACTCCGGAGCTCCCCGCCCGGCCTTCCCATGGGACGCACCGATGGTGAGGGGCCGGAGCGCGAGTGGGCAGTGACCCCATTGTCCAAAAGCAAGAGGGGGATGGGGGCGGGGTCACGACGCGACACAATCAACGACCATTGGGATATGGCCACGTGGAATGAGTATGACGCCTTGGCTCACGTTGTCAGACGTCTTGGCTCACGTTGTCAGTACCGGCACCCTACACAGTGATTGGGATATGACCGCATGGAACAAGGGGTTTCAATCCCTGCTTGACGCCGTTGAGGGCAACATTCAGCCCACCAAATCCGATTCTGCAGCTGCATCGGACATTTCCATGTGCGTTTCTCGGTCTTTTTCTCTTCTTCACGATGTTAGCTTATACTACTCTGCTAGGGATGATGGCTATATCGACGAACCGGAGCGCGTCGAGGAGGGGGTCACATTTCTTGATTGCGTACATAGAAGGTAAGCTTTAAATTTTTGCTCAACTTAATTTTGATTTTTTTTGGTAGTGATTGGGAGAAGCGGGCACGGCAGTGGGAGCGCACCCAACACCTGCTTTCACATCTGTGCGTCCCTTGTTTCGCACATGGATACGATACTCACAGTAGCTTTCAGCACACACCTTGTCTGGGCGAGCGATCATCCATATCCTATGAAGGCTGGCAAGTACGAGGCGATAATGCCTGACTATCTCAGCAAGCGGGCGCCCAGGAAAATATTGGATGAATGTAGCGTCTCGGAGGTGGGCGACGGGCTGAGCGATGAGTAATTCGTTAGTGTATTATACAATTACTCTTCACTCCATTCAAATGGCGGCATCAAAACAATTCAATTTATTCGAGCCCACAAGCAAATCATATCATAGTACTACAATTTGCTGCGGAAAACTGGGATGTTGGGAAGCTCGTCATTGTCCTCTATGTCCGGCTCCGTGAGCAGAGGCATATCACTATAATCGAAGTTATCTTCAATTGTACAGTCAGCCAGGGTGATGGTTTTGCCCTCAGGGACAGCGATGAGATTGAGGCGACAGCCAACATCGTATGCCATGAAAAGGGTCTTGCTTTTTTTTTCGTCTTAGGAGGGATTGGCGACATGAGGCGGTAACGTACCTGAAGATGAAATCCAGTTTTTCATTGCGTTCCCCATAATTGAGGTCTGTAATAGGGCCGTGTTTCCAATCTAGATAATATATTAAGAGTTATTTATGCGGGGACCCTGCCAGTACTCACGGGTGCATGTAGTGGTGTGCATTAGACGACAAAAACACTGACAGTGATTGCGATGATCCATCAGTGACACATGGCAACTCGCGATTGTTGATCAACATCACACCGCATTGGGCCGAGCCAGTGAGTGCGTGGTCGCTCGCTGGCTCGGCCCAGCCCCATTTCAGCCTGCTCTCCCCGATCCTATTCAATGGCTAGCAAGCGCAAGGAACGGGAGTTTCACACAAGCTTCCCCAGAGTCCCGGCGGCCGCAGCGGCCAGTTCCTCGTCTAGGGGAACCATCTTGGAGATGGCTCATCTGCGCACCGATGGTAGCGTCACCCAAGAGGTCAAGATTTTACCTATCCACGCCCACGTGGCAGGTGCGATGCGCCTGTCTGGTCTCCATCCGGACGACAACATCCCTGTCCCCTCCGTTGCTGCCTCATCGCGTGTTTTCGACCTCTATGAGCAAGATGAAGCCGATGTCGCAGCGGATGTGGACCTCGGTGAGGAAGACGCACCTAGGGATATGCGCGATTCGGTGCGCTACAATTTCTTTCAGGCTTGATTCAGTGCTGACTCATTTTGTCCCTTTCTTTTCAGGACTATCCACTTCGAGAGTGGGTTCTGGAAAATCGCGACCAGTTTCTGGTCGAGATACTTCGCTGGGAAGGTCGCGGGGATCATCGAGAGTACTCGGTCTGTCCCTCCTGCAGCAAAGAGAAGGCGGAATATCGCTGCAAGATATGCATTGCCGGGGGAGAGATAGTGTGTAAGGCATGTGTGATCCAGCAGCACCAGAAGAATCCGTTGCATTCTGTCGAGGTGCGCAGTGTTCAGTTTATTGAAGGGGATTCCATTAACTCTCTTAAAAGATGTGGAACGGCACATGCTTCGAAAAGACGTCCCTGAAGAAAGTGGGTGTGCGAATCCAGCTGGGCCACTGGCACCAGCGCAAGCGGCGATGTCCAGTGCCCATCCCCGCGCCAGGGGATGCCTTCGTCATCGTGGACGACAACGGCATTCACGAGATGGCGCTTAGCTACTGCGGTTGCGGCAGCGGCGGCACGCCTACAAGGCAGCTGCTGCGAGCGGGACTGTACCCGGCTACAGCGCAGTACCCCCGTACCGCTGCAAAATTTGCGGTGCTTCGACGGTTTCATTTGCTCTCGCTTCAGTCCAAGTGCTCGGCGTATGAATTTTACCACAGTCTCGCTCGGGGGACGGACAACACGGGTCTGTTCCCCGCCAAGGTACGCTCATCAGGGTTAATTAAAACCATCACAACTGACGCGGACGGTTAGGATCGATACCACGAATTTCTCCGCATGACGCGAGAGTGGCGCAACCTTCAAATGTTAAAGCGTGCAGGTCGAGGACATGCAGCAAGCGGGATTGCTGGCACGGCACCTGGCGAGTGCGCACTTCTGTGCCCGGCGTGCCCCCAGCCCGGCAAGAACTTGCCCGCGGACTGGATGGACGCCCCAGAGGCAAAACAGTACGTCTTTTGTTTCGCCCACATAACACATCTGACGACTATCTAGATTCCTTTACGCCCTGTTCCTCGCAATAGACGCGAATTTCCGGTTGAAGCGGAAGGACGTGTCGACCGAGGAGGTGGATCCGGGGCTCGGGCCCAGGTGGGTGTTCTTCTGCGAGGTCAAGACGTACATGCAGCATCTTGCCGATAATTGGAATCAAAAGCAAGAGGTACGTGTATATTACCGTGCAATTATAGATTTCCTATTGATTGCGGACTCAGAGGAGCACTTGTGTCGCCCATGACGCCGTAGACAAGCCTGATCGTGAGGCTCGGGGAACAGCAGCCTCGGGGATTGGGGCGGTCGACTGTGCTCGACACGATATGAAGCGGCCGAGCGCAGTGGGCGATTTGCAGCTTGGAGAAAAGTAAGTCAATTAAATCTCGATTCTGGGCCGATTCTGATGTTCCCAGGTACATTAACATGGACTACATGTTCTTTCTCAGCATTACGGGCACGGAGCTGGTCCGATTTTGTGTCTCATACGACATTGCATGCCAATGGCACAAAAACATCTGGGCACGAATGGAAAATTACAAATCCGAGCTTCATTACGAGGGCGATCGGAAATATATGTCCTTCCTCGTCCCAAAATTCCACCTCCCGGCCCACATTGAGGCCTGTAACCTCTTGTTTTCCTTCAATCTCCGGCCCGACGTCGGCCAGACGGATGGGGAAGCGCCCGAGCGCGGATGGGCAAGCGCAAACGCACTTGCAACAAGCACGAAGGAGATGGGGCCGGGGGCTAGACGCGACGCCCTCGACGACCATTTCAACGACTCGAATCATAAGAAGATTATTGCATTGGGTGCGTTGCGAAGCTACTTGCAAGGCTGGGAAGACTAACCTATTTTCCAGGGGGTGTCATGGTGAAGAAGGTGAAGGATGCAGTGTCGATGATGGAGGAGATGCAGGGGGCATTCGCGCATATGGAGGCGTCGCTGACTCCGGAGGCGATCGGGGAGGAGATTGGGCCTATCCCGGAATGGACGACGATGGCAGAGGCTTGGGAGCGGGATTTGACCCAGCCCAACCCCTTCGAGACGTTGCAGAAGGACCAACACCTGGCGAAGGTCAGACAGGAGCTGGCGGAGGAGGCGGCCGCACGCCAGATGGCTGGGAAGGAAGACGCGAACGAGGTGCGTGACGAGATGCATATCACAGAGGTTGTCGCCATGGGATTGCAGCTAGAAGAGCAGCAGTGAGTCGTTAATACCTTCTTGGTCATGGTGTTCCTGAACAGAGTTTTAGGCGTGTTTTACGCTTCGATGCCAAGGCTACAGGGCTGCATCCGACGGCGGACCAGACCAGGTCGATGGTGGAGCGCACCAGCAAGCTGCGCAGGAAGATCCTGGCGTGGATCGAGATCCAGCGCGGGTTCTTCCCCATCGTCGATCGCTTGCGGAAACTGCAAGACGCCGCTCGCGTACGCATCGCCAAGCCCCAGCCAGTTGCCAGGCTGCAAGTCTACGAAATCGGGCTGTGGCTACCGTCCGCAATGATGAAGCAGGCCGGTGCAGCTCACGGGCTCAGCAAGTTTATGCAGGAGTGCGTCATGCATGAATACCGGCTCCGCGTTGGGCAGGGGAACGAGGCGCTGCATGAGATACGACGCTAGCTGCTGGTGCGCAGCCACCTATACCAGCAGAAGGATGCCTACTCGAGAGGCGTGCGGGAGAACATGCGCTCGGGCAGCAAGATCGAGCTGTGCGACGATCGTATCCGACGTATGACGGCACAGTATCGCGTGGCACGTCAGACGCTGGTCGTGCTGGGGCCGGTGCTGGGGCGGAACGAGTGGGAGGTGACGCTGAAGCAGCTGCTAGATGAGGACGTCAGGGGGATGCCGCACGCTCAGTTTGGTGACCCAGTGCGGCAGAGGGGCGGGCAAGCACGGCGGAAGATGTACCGGGAGCGCAGGCAGCGTCGCCGTGCCAAGCGACCGAGGGCCGTGAAGGCGCCGGCGGTGCTTTCGTGGATCTGGGTCGTCGAGGCACAACAGGTGGCCCCGGGCTCGCCGCAGGCGATGAATGAAGGTCTGTTTGTCTCCGAGACCGACAACGTGTTGCTAACACTGTTTGCAGCGGTGAGGATTGAATGGGCCAAGGCCCGCGCGCGCGCGATGCGTTGGACCGAAGAGGTGGACTTGCTAGAGGAGGAGATGCGTCGGATCCTCGCGTTTCTTACATGGCGTGCAGCGTGGTGGCAGGCCAAAGTCGACCAGCGTGGATTGGAGGATGGACCACAACGCGAGGGGGAGCGGGCCTATGCAATGCGGCAAGCGAAGCTGCAGATGGACCTGCACACTTCGTTCACGAATCTGTGGGCGCATCTCCCGGAGATCATTTGCGACGGAAGGAAGGTCGTTGAGGAAGAGAGGGCGGCAGCATTTGCCTCGAGCGCGGCGTACGCAGCAGAGGCGGCAGGCGACGACAATGGAGAGGACGCCACGGTGAAGGGTGTGGAGGGTGAGGGTGGCGAGGATGGTGATGGTATCGAAGAGGAGGAGGAGTAAGACGAAGGGAGCTTCCCTGTCCCTGCATTTGCGCTCGCTGAGATCGACCCCTTGTACGTTTTGGACTAATAGCTGATCCCCGTGTATTGTATTTTTTTTTTCGGATTTTTACACATTAATTTACTCTATTTACGAGCCAATGGCGACAGACGATGTCGAGGCACTCCTCCACGTTGTCTTCCCAAAATGGATGATTAGGTCATCGATCAAGCAAACAGAGACATACACGTCCTCATCGCAGGCGACGACGACGAGGCCTCTTAGCAGTATGCTCGGCGCTGTTGGGCCGAATTAAGGTATGGCTCTGGTTGCCCATGCCTGATATATCAGAAAAAGCCCACAATCGGAGACCTAGATATATCAGTGCTGTTGGGAGCTTGTAGGCCGCTGATATATCATCCCCCCAGACTGTGGACGACTCCGGAGTCAGAGGTAGAGAGCCGAAGATGAGGCTACAGTTGAGAGAGCTTGAGGCATATCGTATCAACCACAGTAAGTGCCTTGGAGTCCATCCACCAGTCCTGACTCGGAGGAGAAGAGAAGCAAATTGAAGCAAGGAAAAAGCCGAAAAAGCCGAAAACGGCTCACGTGCCCGGATCAATCTCAGCTTCATCTCAGCCCTGGCCCACTCCCCGCCTGCTTTCCTCATTGCCTTTCTCGATGCGTTACTCGGGAGAATCTACTGACTTAAACACACCACCGCCAGTTGCTGCGCTCCCCGCATCCCCCTCTCCCCGTTCAGCGCTGGACACCCACCGCCACGCACCTCATGACGCTGATTCGGGCCATTCGGCCGCTGAACGGTCCGCGGTGCTTGTTTGTGTCCGCCTCGCGGCTGTCCATGTAGGCGCATGTGCATGCTTATGAGCGTGAAGGCTAGGGTTGCGGAGGCATCTGTCGACGTCCCGCATACACGCGGTGCAACGGGCAGATGCGCGAGATCTCAAGGTATGTGGAGGCAATGGACAAGGAGCACAATACTTACGATCAGGTGCGTCGTGGGCTCTTTTACTTCTCATCGGTTACATCGCTCCTTGTGCTGTGAAAATTGGCATGTCGAAATCCCGTGCACCTTCTGTGCATTCCGATCTCCCCGAAATTAGCTTCGATTTCCACAAAGTTGACGGCCCGCTGCACTGGATCAATTGTGGGTCACCTTCATTCACGCTGCTGGCGCTCGACCCTGGCTCACCACGATTCTGGTTCTGACCGAATGGCAGACGGCACAGTTCGTACACGGCCAGATGTGTTGTTACGTGGAACGATTCCAGGACGTTTTCAAAGCTGTTCGCTTTCTCTCTCCACCGAGGACGTAATTTTCCCACCCGGTAGCTCCGTGCATCTTCCTAATTATCCCGCCTTTGTCGGTATTACGGCCGCAGGTGGATATCGATTGTGAGTAACGTTTTGTATGAACCGCGGGTATCGTGTGCTTACACTGCAGCGAGGATGCAGTTTCAGATCTACTGCGAGTCCCGCATCGAAACGAATGATGAGCTGCCGAGCCCATTTTGACTTCTTCACGGTAGGGTCCTATACGAGGTGGCTAGATTCTGAACCCAGATAGAAACACTCTAACCTGCTCCACCTTATTGCACTCACTGCATGGGTTCCACTCTCCCCGATCCTTGTCATCCAGAAGATTAGCGCTCGCGTTTTCGATGCAAAGCAGCTGCACAGGCTCGATTTGGAGCTCTACATGGATGTATTGTCGATGGCGAGACGGTGGAGGTGGAATAGAATATGCGCTGGTTTTGTGGCTCCCGACAATGGAAGGCCGAGTCCGATGGCAGTAGAGGTAAGTCTGTCAACAATTTTCTTGGCATCTACTGAGAGTAGTTTCGCTCAGATCTGATTCATCTCGCCACAGCAGCTTGGCAACCGAGTCGCGCCATGTTCGGACGCCGTAAATCGAGCGGGAAATCAAACAATTGATGTCATTGTTTCGAGGCGGCTCGGTTGAAAGATATTGCTCGCTCAGGTATAAAAGGACCGCCGTCGCACCGATTCCTCAGAAACACACAACCCACTGCAATAACCCCCAGAAACATGTACTCCTTCATCTACCTCGCCATCCTCGTCGCGTCGTCAGCCATGGCCGGTCCATCCACCCACAACGCCCGCGCATCATGTGTGCATTGCGGAACGACCCAGGACGGTAGGCCTATACTACTTGTTGCCCCTGCAGCAATTCGGCGCTGACTACCCTTGCAGCCACCCTCTCCGACTGCCAGGCCCTCGTCACCACGGACACATGGAACGCTGCCTGGTCGGGAAAGTCCAACGCTTGCCAGTGCGTAATTTGATTCTTTCATCTATACTGCGCTTACATCCTCGCTAGCTGGGGCCTGGGCAACTTAGCCTACAATGTCGCATGCCACGGAAACTGTGCGTTGTCCAAGACATTCCGTTACTCAGCGAGCGCAACAGGACTGAGACGTCATTCACAGGTTGCACGTACTTCTCCATTCCCGGGGGTAATTTCCCCAATACTCTCGACCGAGACAGCATCCGAAACCGCGGTGAGTGTGACGGTCTGGTCGGCTGTGAATGCAGTTTTGACTCGAGCCAGCTGCGAGCCTGTTGGGCTGCGGCGACTCCGGAAAGAACAAGATCAACGGCCTCCAAGTTGCCTCTGGACCGGACAATAGCGGTGTCTGCCTTTCCAATGGCGATGGTTGCGGAGACTGCTTTGGTGAGTCACAGATGTCGAGCGCATGAATGGGTTTGTGCTAACTTTCTGGAAGACAACAGCGACTTTACAGGTGGCTGTAGCAACTGAATCGCATGGGCATTAGCATAATATAGGTGTTTTTTGACTCAATAATGATTGCAATATCCGTGATTTGGACACCATACCGGCGCCCCTATTTCGCCGCCAAAGATCTTGGACGTGAGGGTCAGTTACTACATTGGCCGCGAGGGATAGGTGAACAAAAACACTTCTGAGCCACAATACATATGCAGCTGCGGGGAGTCGAACACCGGGCTTGCCACTGAACCATTCGGTGCAAGCGCTCATGCATAAGGCGCGTGTACCGTAACCACCGGCGCTCCTCAGCAGGTAAGGCTACTTCCTACGAGGGAAATTTCTTGTCACATTAATTGATTGCGAGAGGGGTAAAAAAAGTTAACCATGATCTCCGAATGCACGGGCGAGGAGTCGAACCCCAGCCTCGCCATTGAAATTTTGCCTACAGGCACCGCGCGTATATCGTACACCACCAGCGCGATGTTCGTCAAGTAGGTTCTTTCATTATACAAAATCAGAAACAGACGCTGCATTTAACCATTGCTGGTCATCCCCATCCTTCCAAGACACGCGCCGGCGGGGAGTCGAACCACAAACTCGTTTGCCGTCATGTTCAATACATATAGGCATAGCGTGTGTACCATACACCACTGGCGCTCCTATACCCGCTCCTATACCGCAGGTAAGGATGTTTGCTGTGAGCTGCATCCACGGCGGCGTTTATCGATTCATCCCGCGATTATTGCGGAGGCAGATCGGTGTTCAAAATGCGTCCAGCGACCGCCTCTGTGGCTCTGGCGTGTCCCAGATCACTCCTAATCCAAAAAAAGGAAAGATGTGGAACTCGCGATATGCGCCAGTGGGGAGTCGATCCCCGGGCTCGCCTCCTCGTTCTCCGTGCAACTGGCGAAGAGACGAGGCGCGTGTACCGCACACCACCGGCGCCGGTGCTCTGGAGGTAAGGCTGCCTTCTATGAGCTACGTTACGCTTATGACAACTTTACTTAATTGGCTGGGGGAGGGTAAAAAAACGTTCGAAAGCCGACTACGGAAGCGCCGGGCTCGCCATTGAAACTCTATGAAAGCAGGCAGGGCGTGGTTATCTTCCACCACCAGTGCTCATACTGTGCAGATATACTTGCGCGCTATGAACGGCCCTAACGACACGATTCCGTACTAGTACATTCTGTTATTCTTGTCATTCCTGAATTCAATATTTTCTGGGAGATCCAACAGCGGTTATTAAGATATCGATACTATGTCGACAGGCGGGCTGAATCCGCGGCTTAAATGCATGTCGAATTCGTGGCGATAAGTTGGTTGAATTCTCGCGTGATAAGAAAAAGGGAAATTTCCACGAATTCCGGCTATGCACCGGCGGGGTCGAACCCCGAACCCGCCATTGAACTGCTGACCATTGGGGCATAGTAAACGGCACGGTAGGTGTGCCGTACACTACTGGTGCTGGTATTTAGCAGGGAGGTAAGCTGGGCATGGACTACATTTATGATAATACAGTATGATTCCGCGTTTCAATTTGGGATCGCGCAGGCGGCAAGCCATCACCCTCCTCCTATTTCCGCGGGCTAAAATTCGTTAATCAGCCTCGAGACCTTTTTATTAAATTTTCCATGGGCGACAGCCGCGATGCACCGCGAAGTAAGAACCCAACCAAGGCTCAGCCACCGGCAAAGTGCGAGCGCCGAATTGCCGTGCCGATTCAGAATGATCGCGTCATCATCTGATGCGCCCACTGCCTCTCGTCGCTGCTGAGACCACGATGCCCACATTCAAGGTCGTCATTATCGGCGCCTCCGGCCTCTTCAACCTTGGTACATCTCCGTGCGCTTCTCGACCTCCTACCGCGCCACCATCGGCGCCGACTCTATCACCAAGTCTCTCCCGCCGCCGCCCTCTGCTCCGCCAAACACCGAGCCTACCACCTTAAAAATCTGGGGCACCGCCGGGCCGTCTCTCACTTTATCTGGCGACGAGGACTCGGATGACGACACAGACGACCTCCCGTCCTCCGAGCTCACCGCGCATCTGGCACCCTTACCCCCGCCCGCGCCGCTCCCCATCTCGATCCTCCCCGCCTTCGCCCGCTCGAAATCCCGCTCACGCCCCCCTTTGAAGACGCGTCCACGCTGACGGTGTACCACACGCCGGCGTCAAGCGTTTCCAGCAGCGGCGCGAGCGAGTGCTTCCACGGTGCGCAGTCGTTGTGGGACGCGTCGCGTGCGGATGGAGGCGGAGCGCGAGCGAGGCGACGATCACGCCTGCGCGCCTGTCGTCGTCGTCATCCTCCCTTCCTTCCTCCCCTGCTTCCCCTTCCCCCCCTTCCCCATCCTCCCCGTCTTCGCACTCCCCGTCGACGTCCCCGCTCGCAACCGTGCACCCCAGCGCGATCGCCACCTCGGCCGCGTATCCGAACAGCGGGGCGGACGCAGGCCCGACCTCGAGCCCGCTGAGCCCGCTGCCGTACGCGCAGCACTTCCCCTTGGGGGCGGCGGGGGTGCTGACTTCTCTTTCTCTTTCCGCTAATTCGCTCGGCGCTACGCTTACTCACCGGCTCCGTGCCTGTGCATCACGCGAACGGCTCCGACTCCGCGAACGCCGTCATCTCACCACCCCCACACGAATACCTCCTCGAACCCGACCTCCCTCCCTCTTCCCTTTTGCCTTCTCGCACGCCGCGCACTTCCGCACCTCGGCGCGCATGGGCGCGGGCGTGGGAGATGTTTTTGGGTAGGTCGCGCGCCGCCTCCTGCTGTCCCATGCGTTGGCGGAAGGGGAGTTGGCGTACGAGAGGGATCCGCGGGTGTCGCTTGTTTGGGCGACGAGTGGGATACGGAATGGGGGGAATGGGGCGGAGGCGAGGTTGAGGGGCAAGGCAGGGAAGGAGGGGAACGGTGGGTGTTGTTAGGAGGGTCGGGAGGGGTGTTGTTAGCACGGGCGTGGAGGGTAATTTAAGGGACAAGGGACAGTAATTATTTCGTTTACTTATAGCTTTCGGGGTTCTATCGTGCGGGGTCGGCTGGAACTGGGGCGGGGCGGAATGTGAGTGAGGTGGTCGGACCTGATGCGAGTGAGTCGGTCGGACCTGCTGAGCGCTGTCTGTCGTTTGAGGGAGGGAGGAGAAGGTTGTAATCAATGGACTATACATACAAAATGTAGCCTGCCCTGCTGAGTATAATATACGCGCCGATGGTACACACGCTATGCCTACTAAGAAGGCGAATGGTATCGATGGCGAGTTGGGGTTCGACTCCCCGCCGGCGCATGTATTGGTATAGCGAAGGTTTTTGATTATGTGGACGCGCTCGGCTCCCCCAAGTGGTGTTGCTGTCGAGGTAACGCCGGTTAAGACCAGGGAAGCAAGCACGTTCGGGAGAGGCTGGGATTCAGACCAACCGCGACGATTTTGAATTTTTGAACTGGGAGATATCCAATGCCGCTCATAGGGAGGCGAGGATTCTTACGTGCAGAGTGTCTGCACCGGTGGTGTACGGTACACACGCTATGCCTGCGATGTATGCACGTGCTGCGAGTTCAGTGGCGAGTCCGGGGTTCGACTCCCCGCCGGCGCATCCGGGCCATCATGTCTTTTTCCCCTCTCGCAATCGATTAATGCGCTGGTAAAAAGAAGCGAAGCCTTACGTGCGGAGTAGGAGCGCCAGTGGTGTACGGTACATCCGCGTTGCCTGCAACATGATAGTTAGGAATCTCATGGCGAGTCTGGGGTTCGACTCCCCGCCGGCACATGCTCCCGGAATATCTTGGTTTTTTGATTTCTTGGACGCGCCCGTTTCGCGGAGTCGCAGCTCGCGGAATTGTTGTTGATAGCGAGGATGCGTGTAGGCAAAGTATGCGCGCTGGGGGTGTACGGTACCCGCCTCGTCTCTTCGGAATGTTTGATTAGTGAGCCTTTTGGTATCGAATTACACATCGGTGGCACCGAAATTTGGCAATCATCGGTGTGATTAGGCAGGAGTTCAGACCGCGGTCGCGGGAGTCGCCGTCGTGATCGTGAGGGCTAGTCCGTTTTTAAGTGATGGGTCCCCTTGGGGTTGAGCCTTATTACATAATCACGTTTTGAGGCCCTTGCCCCCGCTCTTAAATCTTGGGAATATTCACGTCGTAAAGGAACAGATGTTTAATGTGTGCCCAAATATTTCCATATTTTTGCGATGCCATGGGACAAAGCTATTGACGAGTCAAATTGATGGGTTTTGGCCCGTTGATGTCCCATCACATTGAAGGATGAGCCCCTGCACTCATTCAAGCGGCATTCAACAAATTTTAAAGAGACAGATCATTTCTAATATACTCCGAATTTTAGTTCCACCCCAAGAAACTAGAGAAAGAGGTGCCGCATAGCGAAAACGGCACCAGGGCAGCTAAGCGAAGATTATGTAACAAGGGCCAACCCCAATCGGGACCCATCACTTAATAACAGACTTCAACACATCGAGGTACGAGATCATACACACCGGGGGCAAAAGCCAGTGCATGCGGAAACGACATGCGTCAAGCGCATGTCGTCCGCACTTGGTCGCGTCCTTGGATCAGGGATTGACAAAGGTCTCAATCGCCGTTTTGGCACCTTTGTTTTTCAGGGCAAATTAAAAGGGAAAACAAAGGTACCAAAGAGGTGATTGACACCTTTGTCAATCACTCATCCAAGGATGTGACCAAGTGCAGACGACATGCGCTTGACGCATGTCGTTTCTGCATGCGCTGACTTTTGCCCCTGGTGACAGTGTTGAAGTCTGGCTCTGAGAGACTACGTGAGGGCAGAATAAAGTTCAAACGCTGGATTAGGCAGTCCAGACTTGGTCCAGACCGTGTGATGGATCACCGGATATTGCCGTTATGATCGGAGATCTGGAATTTTTGGCGACAAACCCAATGACAAACCTTTTCAATAATGCCCAAATTCGGATAGGGGCCTGAGGCGGAAGTGCATCTGACCCCATTTAGCACTTATGAATCCAAATGATCTTGGTTCCTCTCCTTTGGTCCTCCGCGCCAACTTCGCGCGTATATATATAGTTTTTCAGCATCATGTGAACCGGTTTGTTTTAGTGCGTTCTTGGCCTGTGGACGGTCCTCCCGCACCTCCGAGGTCATTCATGAATCATGACAACCTCAAGAGTCAATGTGCATACTACAGACGCTTCCTCGGCCTACAATCACCTAGCTCATATCTCCGTCGCATTCATCCGCACAGTGAGATCTTGTCCAACTAAATCGATTCGAATGCTTGGACTGTGCTGTATGTGCTACGCCCTGACGGCGAACGCTGGCAGTTATTTTTGAAGACCTGCGGTATGGATCGTACTTATAGATGAGCGATTTCGGTCCTGGAGCACTCTATCCTGACAGGAATGCCCCCTCCACAGTTTAAAGCCATTATCGAGTACACCGCTTTTGCGGCTTCAACAGCAAAGGAAATCGCGACATCTGCGGGCGTCCCTTTCCTGGGGTCCATTGCGTCTCTTACGCTGGGTATCCTGAACGCAGTCGAGGTGCGCAGACATCTTTCTTTATCACTGAAAACTTATTTTTCATTGAAAATAGACGGTTCGCACCAACAAAGAGCAATGTTTTCAACTAGTGGATGAAATTCATACCATGTTGTGTGCAATTATCGGAATATATTCAATATCTGTCGATAACGGAGGACTTTCCCCCGCCTTGTTGCGCGACATTGGCAACTTCGTGGAGTGCGTCCATCTATTCAGCCCTCTGACCATGCAGCTAAATCGGTACTGCAGGACGTTGCAAAGGATCTATTCGGCCGTCAAATCTCAGCAAGCCATGGGGAAGATTAAACAGCTTTTTAAGCAGCCAGAAATGGTGTCCAGACTCAGCTCTTGCCAAGCAGAGCTTCAACAATCACTCGAAAATTTTCAAGTGCGTGTCTTGTTCAACTCACCTGGACTGATGGGGACGTCTTCGCAGATTCAGACCGGGATTCGTACCACAATCGAGACATCCCGAGTTCAGAGAGACGCAAAGCAGCAACACGAGGAATTAATTGCCCTTATCACTGCACATCCAGATCTTACCAACTCGGAGGGATCCTCGTCGGTCGGTGTTCTGCTTCTAACGCGAACAAGTATTGATTTCATTAAGGGTACTCGCACGACAATCTCCCACTCCGGCCAGAGGTATTGTTCTTCAGCCATGCACCTAGCCCTAACTCATTTATGAACCCAGCACCCTCTCGCTAACCATCCTCCCCGGCCGGCCCAAAATATTTCACGGACGAGAGAGCGAGCTGCGGGACGTGATAGGTATCCTCACACAAGATACGCCTGCGCGCATCGCAATCCTGGGGCCGGGCGGGATGGGTAAGACGGCCCTCGCAACAACCGTCCTCCATCATCCGGATATAATTACCAAATACACTGAACGCCACTTCATCTCCTGCCACGCAACCGCCACCTGTCAGGCGCTTATTGCCCTCCTCGCGGACCATCTCGGCGTTGAGCACGGCTCGCATCTTGCAAGGCGGATTGCCAGGTTCTTGGAGTGCGCCCCACCGATGCTACTGGTGCTCGACAATTTCGAGACGCCGTGGGAGAGTGAAACGCGGGCTGATGTGGAGGAGGTTCTCGCCATGGTGACTAAGCCGGCACATGTTGCACTCGTGGTACGAATCCTCCTTTGCACATGTGCCTCCCTTTATCGTTGTTTCAGTTAACGATGAGAGGCGCTGAACGACCCGCCAAAGTCAAATGGACGCGCCCATTCCTGCTTCCATTACGTCCTCTCGAGGACACCCCCGCTCTCCGAACATTCATTGACATCGCGGGTGAAGACCAAGAGGAGAGCTTGATCAGGGAGGTCTTGGAACTCACGGGCAACCTGCCGCTCGCTGTGAGCCTCATGGCGAGCGTAGTTTCGCACGAAGGGTGCGAGAAGACCCTCTCCCGCTGGAACGCAGAAAAGACTCGCGTCCTATCCGACGGCTACGACAAAGGCTCTAGCCTTGAGATCTCGCTCATGGTGTCCCTCACAAGTTCCAGAATGACCCCGGAGGCCCAGTCCCTGCTCAGTCTCCTCAGCATCCTGCCTGACGGACTGTCTCAGTCGGAAATCCTGCACAGCAAGCTACCCATACCAAACGTTCTCACCTGCAAATCCACATTGATCAAAACGTCCCTTGCTTATGTCGACAATTCTGAAAAGCTGAGGGTTTTAGTACCGGTCGCCGAATACGTCCGTGAAGTGCACCCCCCGTCTTCCGCGTTAAAAGCAGCACTTCGCCAACACTACCATGAAATCCTCGATTTGTGGCGCATGATAAATCCCGCACATTACCGCGACATCGTTGTCCGACTCCTGGAAAACTTTAATAATGTCCAAGGTGTGCTCTCCGACGCGTTATCGGCCGGGTGTCTAGATTATCGCCAGACCCTATACAGCGCGCTGGTATTCGACAAATTTTTTGGGGTGGGACAGCTGATAGGCTCTTTCGATCCGTACCTTCCGGAATGGGAAACCGATCCGGTGTATGGAAGGTATCTGGTGCAGAGGGTGGCGATGGCCACCCCCCAGAAAGATCGGGAGGTCCAAGCCGAGATTACACGAGGACACAGTTATTTTGAGCATGCGAGCCCCTGGGCCAAAGGTAAGCTCAGCACGGGCTCCAGGCAATTTTCACAAGCTGATTCTGCGGCAGTCGAATGGTACAAGGCTCTTGGTCGTTATTATTCCAAGCTGGACCAGCCCGCCGCAGTCCATTGGTTTCGGCAGGCAATTTCAGCGGGAAGTGCAGGCGAACCTCGACCTGAATTAGTCGCGGATAGCATGTGCTGTTTGGCAGAGGTGCTGAATGACATGGGGAAACATGCCGCCGGGAGGATTTGTGCCCTAGAAGCCAGAAAGTATGCTCAAGACCTCGGTTCGGTGGTCAAGAAGTCCCATGCAATGACCATGGAGGCTACGTGTTGTATATCAGCGGGGGACTTGCCGCATGCCGGACACCTTCTCAATCAGGGGAAGAAGCTGCTGATGCTATGCGGCCTGCAACAGTCGTTTCCTTACTCATGTGTCGAAAGAGTTCAGGCCCAGGTGGCCCTACTCCAGACGGACTACGCCGCTGCTCGCCTACTGAATTCCAGAGTCGGGCAGGCTGCTGGAGGCTGGATTGCGGCAACCGCTCGGTTGACCATTGCGCTCATAGATATTCAGATGGGCGGGGGAGCAGGGCCAATCCGTGCGGAAATAGAACACTGTCAGGTGTTGTTCGAAGGCCCGCTGGCATTCCCTTCTGGTGTAATGGCCTGTGACGCGACACTTGTCGAACTGGAACTCCGTGAAGGAAACTTACACGGGGTGATGGCCAAGCTCGAGGCATACCTCGTGGCATCCCGGACAAAAGACACCGAGGTGGAAATATTCTGCCTGGAGCGGCTAGCCGATATCAGACTCGGGTTGGACGACATTGATCCAACACTGAAATGGGCGATCATCTTCTTGGCCTCTGCGTTGTCCAGTCAAAACAGGTTGGCTGGCATGACGGCGCTGCGTTGTTTGGGAGAAATTTTCTCGGTGCAAGAGGAGAACGACAACGCACTCAGTTTATTCGAAGTCGCCCGCGCCGGGTTTGGTGCCATGGGCGTGTATCGATCTCACGCCGACTGTCTCCGCGGCATGGCAGAGGTTCACGAGAAACGGGGCGATTTTGCGACGGCCAGAGAACTTTGGGCTCAGGCAAGACCGTTGTACGAGCGTTGTCAGCAGACGAGAGATATCGAGCGGCTCGACGCGAAAGTTAGGGACATAGAAGAGTCTCTGATAGCCTCGGGGCATACATTAGCGACGCTTGCACAACTTCACGCTCCGGTGAAAGCTCCGCCCTTTCCAAGTAACGAGAACGAGAGATCCAGAGAAACGATCGGGGACGACCGCAAGTACTCGGATCTCGTCGGACTGTAGATAAAGAATAGTATGGTCAAACCCTCCGGGCGGACTAGATAGATCTGATTTTATGTAAAGATGGTAAATTTATGGGCTGTATGTTGTCCGACGAGTAACTGAAAAATGAAAGATTACTGCATTCCGGAGTCCCTGGTTGCAGTGTCCCTTCTGAGTCTGATGCTAAGGCATTTGGGCTCTTTCTCTCTACTTAACAATGAGCGCCTCTACTAAGTCTGAACCTCAAAGCAGGCTAGGCTAATGATCACGAGAGAAAGAAGGAATACAAGGCTGTAAGGAACTTGGGAGAGAAACATTTTGGTGCATCCTTTAGCAAACGAGGTAAGAAGTTAATTTGGCTCGAACTGTATCTTTCTACTCATGAGGGCTTTCGGAGCAGGCTAAGATTAAGTTAAACGTAGTATCGCATCCAACATATGAATATTTCAGACTTCAAGTCCATCTTAGACGAGGAACTGCGCCGTGCCTCCAATCTTCACAGGAGAAGTAGCCACGTCTCCGGAAGGTTCGGCGTCCCAAGCCCTGTCACAGGATTGTAGTGGTGTGCTGAGGACGCGCGTTCAACAGCTCGAGGCGACAGAGCGCGGCAAATGAGAGCTGGATCCAGAATGATACATACCCCCTCTTCCCCATCCAAACCAAGGCCTCAGGACAACGAAAGGGCCCGATGGCCACATGTACAGTTATTATATACAGTCGTAGACAATAAATTATCATGCATGAAGTGCAAGTTCATAGTGTGGAATCATAACCGCCTTGGACCTTGTGGATCTACTACATCCTCCGCGGGAAGGTCCCCATCTCTCGCCCAAGGAACTCGTGGTGCAGCCTCGTGCACAATCGCGCCGATCTCGCCTATAAGCTGTACGACGAAAGAATGCTGTCAGTAACGGACGGCGCTGGAGCGGAGAAAGAACGCTGTAGAAGATAGGGTGTGTCTGGTGGTGAACTGAGGATGTGCCCGGTCGTGCTGGGAAATGTGAATAAGAGTGCTGTAAAATGCCGAGAGACGGAGGGGATGGATCTGGAGTAAGAGTGGGAAAGAATATAGACTTGGAATAGGATAAACTCAACTCGGAAGGATCGTAAAGGCTCAGTATAATGAGTATTGCACAGGAAAATGACTCGGAAAATGGATGGTGGTGGTGGGAGCAAGGAGTGAACCCCTTTCTGTCGCGATGACAGACTAATTAGATACATGATCGGGATGGCTGCATGCGTGCTCTTGCGTCACCAGAGCCCTGCGCATAACCAAAACGAGTGAAACACATACAAACGGTGTGTGTATAGTAAGAGTCCGTGAACAAATGAAAAAATACCTAGGCTAACTTTGCCTCTGCTCATAGGTAGTCATACATATGAAGTATATACTACAACTTATAGCTAAGGATTTGGGTAAAGACTGAAGTTGCTGCGAAGCGATCTGTGCGTCCTGTGTTTGGCGGAGTTTGAAGCAAGCCCCTTCGTGCGAAGGGCCGGCTTGCCGGACCGGAGTGCGCGGGCTTGCTCCGAACCTACATTCACGCGATTTTCACGGTTCTCGGCTTCGCTGGCGCGTCTTCCCATCCTGGCTTGCATTCCTGGTGTCTTTCATGTGCATCCACGCCACCACTCGGTCTCCGTCGCAATTTGTTACCATAATTTATCACAGCCCCATTGTCTCGGAATTGTTTGTGCCCTGGAGATTTTATGCACACATGTTGGAATGCGCACAGCAAGCTGAGTTGAAACAGTACAACAAGGCTGAAACGCTGTGGCGGTTGAAACCGTGCAACGGTTGAAACAGTTTACCGTCAGCATGAATACGCATAGCATTTCTAGGGAACTATGGTTTCAGCTGGTCTGAAACCTATTATTCCTCTTAGTAGTTGGTACTTATTTACGCCATTGTTCTCGAGGTATACTGTACTAATCCGATCAAGTGTTCAGGTGACAGGTGACGAGGACCTGTGAACTGAACACTTGGGGTGTAGGTGATGATGATGAACAAATTTCCTGGCCCAAATAGGCCTGAAAACACTCAAAGAATCGCCCGGCATTCGCCGGACTTCCATATATGGGAGGAATTGATGGTATTTGTCAGAATGAACACTTGATCCAGTGAACACTTGCAGTGACGGGTGACAGCCTGTGAACACTTGATTGGATTAGTACAGTAAAAGGCCTTGAAAACTTGCCAATAAATCATTGTTTTATTCTTCTACCCCCCCGGTTCACACCACCAAATTCTACAACACACAGCCTCAAGGGGCTTTTCCCCTTTGTTATTTTATTGTCTCATTTTCAGTATGTATACAGCTTGTATTTCCATTTACCACATGTTTTATACATCCCCGATTTTTGTTCCAGTTCCGTATGCTGCCGCATTGAGCCTTCGTTACCGCTCATGCTCGCTCACGCCTCGTCCCTCGTTGTTCACGCCTCGTCCCTCGTTGTTCACGCCTCGTCCCTCGTTGTTCACGCCTCGTCCCTGGTTGTTCACGCCTCGTCCCTCGTTGTTCACGCCTCGTCCCTGGTTGTTCACGCCTCGTCCCTCGTTGTTCACGCCTCGTCCCTCGTTGTTCACGCCTCGTCCCTCGTTGTTCACGCCTCGTCCCTCGTTGTTCACGCCTCGTCCCTCGTTGTTCACGCCCTCACCTCATTCTATCTCTTTGTCGCTCCTACCAGAGCTCGCCGTCTCGCCAACACCTCGTATCCCCGCCCATCCACCTTCGCCACCATACCCGGCCAGTTGAGCACTGAGCATGGACTGACCCACTCACACACACATTGTTTTATGGCCGTCTTCGGAGTTGTTAGCTTGGTATTTATTTTATCAGCTCCCGCTCTCAGACATGCCGTCAGTGTATCATCAATTCATGTAAAATCTGGATAAAATAGAGGGAGGGGAGGAAACAAGATGTTCAGTGTGTTCAGAGAGAGAGAGAGAAATGTGGTGGCTGATAACACCCGAGTAGGAACACTACCGCTATGTGCTGATCTGCATAAGCGATGAGTGTGCCTATTGGCACTTCCACAATGTACAGTGAGTATGCTTGCAAGCACAATTACTGTAAAGGTGTCATGTAATAATATGGATTTCATAGTTATTTTGAATATCCTTGTATATTACCCTTCGTAAATTCCGCTTTTTGGTTCTAGAGTGCAGACAAACATCTCTAACATATTATTCAGAGTTCAGGCACCTTTCCTATATTAGTGTTTAAGCTTCTGAACCACTGAAACTGAGGAAAGTTCACTCCCATCAATATTTGATCGGAGATCACCTTTTGATGTGAGCTTGTTCTTGACTCCGCAACTATGTACCTACATAGTAGCTGCATTAATAAGTACCAAACCTTATGGTTTGTATATGGCCAATTTAGTATAGAACAATTACTTATTTACAGCAGCTGTAACAGAGGTTTTGACACCTATAGTGCCCAACTAACCCCTCGTATTAGAGGTGGAGCTACATTAAGTCTCCCCCTCTAATACGGGGGGTTTTAGGTAGTCCTCCGTGTCCCCGTTAAATCTCGCTAATTAGCTATTTAACTACTGCTAAATAGCTCGTTAATTAAGAGCTAAGAGATCTTGCGCTATCGTTGCCATCAGATTTGATAACGCGAGATAACCGCTGATAACGACGCTATCAGCGCGCTGCGATGAAAAATATATATACATTCCCCCCTATATCGTTCCCATCGAATTTGATAGCGCGAGATAACCGCTGATAACGATGCTATCAGCGTGATCAAAGCCGACAATAGTTCCGCCGCTGCAGCATAAGTCGTCGCCGCCGCGCGCAATAATGAACCATAAATCAGGAACAGAATGCAGGGTGTGCTGTCATACTATACGAACACATCCTAACCGCTACATACACGGAGGCCCCGTTACTGGCCCCCTATCTCACACTTATCGCAATCTCTGGCACATAAGTCAAGGCATTGCATATACAATTAGGGCACTTGGCGCTACCGAACGACTACCTGCACCTATATAGCCCAACTAAGCCCGTGTATTAGAGGCGGAGTTATAGCAGGTTTCCCCCTCTAATACAGTGGGTTTGGGGTGGTTCTCCGTGCCCTGTTGAATCCTGTTAAATAGGGATTTGACTACCAGTAAAGAGAATCTTAACTAGCATTAGATGAGAGCTAAGAGATCTGGCGCTATCAATTGCCCATCAGATCTGATAGTGCACGCTATCAGCACACCGTGATCAGCGCCGTCAGCGCGCCATCCAGCCATTAGCTGTCCCGTACCGTAATTCACCTCCGCTGTGTGTAGTAATGTCCCACAAATCGGGGGGAAATTACAGAGGTGCCCGCTGCACCTTGGAAATCAATTTGACTCGTTAAATGCGTGCAAACCGACATTCCTGGCCCCTTATCTCACACTTTGTTCAAATTTCACTCATAAATAAAAAAATAGCATGCGTTGAATGAAGAGACAGAGTCTGGTTGTACTTAGCTGCCTGTATTATCTGTGGAAATCAGTAGAGAGATATGAGTGATAAAGATAGCTTACACACCCGATCGAAAATAAGACGATGGACCACTGCTTTCTCCCGGTCTGCCCGGGCTTTCCCCAGTCAGATAGGGAAGCCCCTGCGGGCAGCTCGTTGGATAGTTGAGGAGACATCGGAAGCGGGGAAAGATGTACAGAGTCGCCCGAGGCCCCGAGCAACGCATATTTCTCACGGTGATTGATATCTGATCGCGCATCCCAATCAGGATCGGCACGGCGAACAGGGTGTACTTTTGAATCCATAGCGCCATCAAAGCTCCCCTGACACTTAATTTCTAGTTTATACCATTCATTATACTCTCCCGGACTTTCTGAGAAGGATTTACACATATTGTTAATTTACACAGGGTGCTTACAGCAAAACACTGGTCTCCCGCCATTGTAATGTTTAATTTTTGTTTTTTGACTCAACCCTGCAATAGGTTGACTCAGACTATATTAATTAGTTTCAAGAGCCAGAGAAAAATATAACTGAGACTTCATATGTTCTCTACAATCTGTTGTTGCATATGAGTCCGTGGATGTTGAACCCTCATTGTAGGCCTATCCCACGAGCAAATGTATTGGCCATGGAGGAATCCCACTTTCTAGATATCTTCTACAATATATGACATTTCCAGAGGTACTGTGGACATTTGAAAATTGGATGGTTTTTCAGGTCTTTGGCCAATTTTGCGAGCCATGAGAGGTGGAACATAGTTCTGGGTCCTCAAAGGGCATTGACTGGGTCCATAGAACTATAAATTGTCGAAAGATCAGGGGTATTTAGTCCATAGGGAGCTCTGAATGAATATTGGACTCAAAATCAGCCAAAAACCAACTGAGTTTGCAATATTGTAGGCCTCGCAGTTAACCTCAACCCAACTCCCAAAGTCATATCCCACCTTCCCCCCTGGGTGGCATCTTGGAATATGTTTGATATATGACCCGGAGGACCGTTTTTAGCATTTTCCTGGATTTTCTGCAGATGTTATACAGGCAGAAATTGCGATGGTTTGAAATCAGGGTCCATTTTGGCGGACAGATTTGGTAATTGAAGTACTGTAAATTCCTGAGCACTTGGTTCTGCATATAGCACCGTCATAATGGTATTGGAACCATTAAAATTCATTCTGTCACTTCACATTTGCCTTACATTCCCTGCTGCTCTTCAATAACGACTTTTGGTGCGCATTCCGGCAGATACCGAAGCCGGTCCGAGTGATCCAGCCAATCGGAGTGGAGGTCCGATCCTTCCGATCTGGGCCTGAACTCCCCCGACTTTCGCATTTACGAGATGGATACACGGTATATTACTACAATTCGTCGTCGAGGCGCGTAGGCACTATATAGCTGATGGGCTGCGGCCGGCGAGGAGCGGATAGCGAGAGGCTAAGCGAGATGGTGGGAGAGCGTTTGACACGACAGTGACGGCAGACATCACCATTGTGATGGGACAGCAAGGCGCTGCAAGTTATCTCGGGTGGTGAGCGCGTGGGCATGCTGGCTCCGGTGCCCGAGGAGAGCGAGGACGAGAAGGAGGGTATTGATGAGATCGTGGATGCCTTCGCGAACATCTTGCGCATTACGCACGACGGCCTCGTGGTCCGAAGAAAGCTAGGGGGTGCTGTATTTTTTATGGGGCATTATTAAGCAGGGCAGCGGCGCAATAATGAGAGTGAATGGCCGGCAAGCGGTGGGTCACAAACAGACTCTCAGGCTGATGGAAAACAAATAAAGCTCTGCTGCTTGGGTAGACACGAAAGGATTTAATGTGTGTATCTCAGCTCAAGATAAATTATATTAGTATATCTTTGAATTTTTTGGTGCACAGTGTGGAGCTTGACTTGAAGGCTGCCTAAGGCATGTTCAAAACATGTATTCAAGCAAGTGTCCGAAGTGCATGTTCAAACATGAGTTCGAAAAATTGAATCAAGATGAGGCTGCTTTCCACCAGTTAGTAAGTAATATCCAGGGTTTCTTGATCCAAAAAAATGTTCAAAGTGAACTCTTGAATCCGGGGTGACCGGTTCAACTGTTCGGCTTGTCGGCAATGCATCGGTAGAGCTTCGGATACTTAGATAGACCGATTGGCTATTTTCGGTAGCTTATATAAGCCGATGGCAGACATTTTCAATACCCTAAGCATAAAAAGAAACTGAAGTTTCTATTTGTGAACCTCGTTATCGGCCGTTATCTCATGCTATCAAATCTGATGGGCGCTAATAGCGGTATTTAACGCGGCTTGAATGGCGCTGATAGCGTCGTTATCAGCGGTTATCTCGCGCTATCAAATCTGATGTCAACGATAGCGCAAGATCTCTTAGCTCTTAATTAACGAGCTATTTAGCAGTAGTTAAATAGCTAATTAGCGAGATTTAACAGGGGCACGGAGGACTACCTAAAACCCCCCGTATTAGAGGGGGAGACTTAATGTAGCTCCACCTCTAATACAAGGGGTTAGTTGGGCACTATAGGTGGGTTTTGAGTACTCTCTTGCTCTCGCAAGAACATTCTAGAATATCTGCGCTACTGAGTCACATTCCTTTGGCTCATAGAATATTCTAGTGCAACACAAGAATATTCTGATGCTATGGAGAACGTTCTAGAATCTTCACAATCCTTCAATCCACATTGTACCATTACACTCAAACACTCGAATACGCTAGCCTAGTTGCCTATAGCTCATTTCAACCCCTCCAATAAGCTAGCCTTGCTGCCTATAGCTGATTCAACCTACTCTTCTAGCCTTGCTGCCTATAGAAGATAGCCCTGCCTTGTGTATTCTCTTGTTGAGCGCATAGCAAACTGAGACCAAGGTCCCCCTTTGTGTAGTTATTCTGTGACTGATTTAAGTTGAGGCCACTTGCATTGAGATTTCACAAACCCTGTCAATGCCCGACCCATCGCTGTAGACCTTCCACTCACGTCATCCGCCGCCTCTGCCTCCATCGCTAGCTCTTTCGTCCCTGCAATCTCCACCACCATCCTCAACCTCCATGACGACTCCCATTGCACCGCCTCGATTCTCTCCATGTCTGCCTCCCTATATGGGCTCTCCACGAGGAGGCCATGCAATGCCGTGGGGTAGTGGTCCTGGTGCCTGTTGTGCATGATTGCCTCGTAGAGCGGGTGCAACTCCGGCAGAGTCACAATCCGGGTCGCTGCACCATACTGCACCTTCTCGATAAGGTGTTCCACCAGTGGTAAGTTCGCAAAAACATCGAGGAGCTCGGTGGGAGTACTGGGGAGCGCACCAGTAATTGCCAAAGCCGCTGATACGACGCGTCTGGCGCTAACCGTGAAATCCCGCTATTTTGCGAGTCCTAGGACTATTCCGAGTCCTAGGGCTACCTTGCCCGGTGCTATACAATTAGGATCAGAGCTGAGCTCCGAAGCTGCTGATCATATATCAATGATGCTGAGAGAACTGTAATGTTATCCTGGGCATACTACGGCTTGGTCCCATTCCATGGGGGTCGGCATAGTAGTCCGAGGGGTATCAGGAAGTTCGTTAGATGTAGTCCACAACTTATACCTAGGGGCGGGTTACACTACAAAGAGCTAGGTATTACCAAGGAGGTTAAAAAAAAAAGCCTAGACAAAGATTAAGTACCAAGTTAGACACAGACGGCTGGATGGAACCAGTCCGAGGAACAATAAGTCACCGTCCAAGGACAAGGACTGTGACCGGACATGATCATGTTCGAGGACTTACTACAGTCCGAGGATTATGTTGAATAGGATACTTATGATGTCCCGAGGACCTTTGTGGGTGCCCCCGGACCGCTCATATGGGCAATAGGAGACATTGTTGATGTCCAAGGAGCCCTTGCGGGTGTCCACTGACCGCTCACACGCTTACAACAAGAACACTTAGATGTCCTAGGAGTCCATCGCGGATGTCCTGGGACCGCTCTAAGTCATTCCATGGACACACTTCCGGTGGATCCCGGGAATGATCAGAACATGTGACGGACGCGACGCGTCCCAAGGAACCAAACTAGACCAAAGTGATCGGTGGATGATCGATCACAGCAGGCTAAAACGTTGAGGCTGAGCCGTCGAGGACGTAGACGGCCGGCAGAGGTACTCCGTGGCTTACTCACTAAGCTGGACAAATGGGATGGATTAGCAACCATGCCAGGGCAGGACGCAAGTGTCCGAGGAGCCGGGACGAACACGAATAGGTTCAGCCAGTCCGAGGGCATTTGAAATATACCCAATATAGGCCCTAGGGGTCAAAGGATATGACTACTAGGTGCCGAGGACACCCAAAACTAGAGCGGCTCGCCGCGTATACCTTTCCTATCCCGCCCGGACTGTCTGTTTCTCTTATCTCATCGTATTTCTCATTACTCAGTTCCACTCTGTCATGTACCTCTCTATTTACTATAAAAGACCATGTAGAACACGCCCTACAGCAGTTCATTCGTGCCCCAGTTCTTGCCTAGGCGGTTGCCAACAGCATTTGCTTGTCCAAGGGCCTTGTGTTCTCTGTATCAGCGCGGAGATTTGTTTATAAAACCTATCCTCTTGTGTAGATTCATTAACAGGAAGTTCGATTGTTGGCTAATTTGTGCTTTAAGGTCATCTAAGCCCCTGCTGTGTTGTGGTCCTGCTGCAGCAGTTTGTATTCAAAGGTCCCTTGTTAAGTGGCAAGGTCAGGCATTGGAATCAACCCCGTTTAGCAGGTTGGTCGTGTATCAAACGAGCCATTGGAATCAGCCCCGTTTAGCAGGCTGGTCGTGGTCATCTATTGGAATCGGCCCCGTTTAGCAGGCTGGTTGTAGATAACTCTTGGAATCAACCCCGTTTAGCAGGTTGGTCGGAGTTCCCAGACCCCTAGGCCCCATTGTTGAGCATCTCAGTCAGTCCTAGGCACGGCCATACTTAGGTGCACCATTTCACCGCACGTCGCTGAATGGTGCGCAGTTTCTTCACTACCACCTTCTCTCTCTGCTTCCCTCACGACAGTATCGAATGCTCCGGCACCTTTAAGAAGATGGTGGCTGCATAAAGCATTCGCAGCACTGCAATGCCCAGATAAAGGTGCCGCATGTTCTTTGCCCTGATACCACATGAAGCCCTCGCCAGCCGCGCGAACTGAGCCAACCAGCTGTGGCCCTTGGCCACCGCCGATGCATCCTGGTCTTTCCACCGCAGCTCCCAGTTGACATGTACCCCCAACAGCTTTACCGACGGCACCGACTTGATGAGGTGCGGGCCGAGTCGCATATCGGGGCACGGCTCTTCTGCAACAAGGTGTGTGGGACCCTCGTGCGTGATGCGTCCAGCAGTTGGTACTTGGGTGGACTGAAGAGCATATTATGGGAGTTGGCCCATTCATCAGCAACTCCAGCCCGTTGCACCATGTCGTGGATATTTTGGTGTGTAGCTTTGAAAGAGCATCCTGTAGTAATTAGTGTATCATTGTCGACAAAGATGACCGAGGCTTCACCTCGCTTCACCTGTGGTATCTCCGCTAACGGGGAGTTGTACACCAAATAGAGGAATCCCGAGTTGGGGTCCCCCTGGTCTAGCCCGCCATCAACCTCAAACAGCTCCGAGACAAAGTCGTCGAAAGCTAGACAGCATGTACGTTTTGCAAAATGGCGGTGTAACCAATCCGTGTGCTCGACAGGCACCCCCCTCATCCGCAGATCGTGCTCCAACTGATCAAGGTCATCGCTCGGAAACACATATTTTATGTCCATGCAAAGTACGGTGGCAACCTTGCCCTCGCGCCATGCATCTTTTATGATTTTCTCCACCATAAGGATCGCGTAGACCATTGAGCGCCCCGGGTGCGCACCATAGTGATTACTCGGGAGTATGCCTGCGAGCTCTGCTTCCATGACGCATTGCAGATTCTTCGCCGTGTTTTGCCAGCACTGGAAACCTTTCGACAGCATGATGGGGTGAAACACCACGGGATTTGCGTAGTTGGGCTTGCCCGGTTTGCACAGCACTAAGGTCATGAGATCCGGCCACCCCTTCGGATGGTGACAGTGAAACGGTTGCTCGGACTCGAAGCGTGCAAATGAAAATGAACAAAACCTCACTATTCGAAAGAGGATGCAGCGACTAGCTCAACGATTGAGAATAGTGCAAACAAGCCCCCAATAATGAAACCTTAAACCACTAAACACTCCTTTGTCACACCTCCGATCTTTATCCGACGAATTTGGGTCTTGTTAGACACAAATGTAGGTCTAAGGAAACCGAGAGTTAAGATTGGGGCTAGTAAAGTTGTGTTGAAGAAACCTGGGTATGGTTCCACAAAACACACTTCAGACTGTATGGTTCTACACATGCTTTGACAATAGTCAAACACAAGTACATGGAATTTGAGATTATAAGCTTCTCTGCTGAAAGATGATAACGACGCGAAGCCGGTGAATTGGATTGAACTCTAGTTCGGGTATTGGTTGGATATCAGATCCTTTGGGCCACAGACACACACACGGACAACGGATAGGTACTCAAGACTGTTCTTCACAGCCTGTTCGGATAGGTACTCAAAACGGTTCTTCACCGCCTGCACAAAATAGATCAAAGATAAACTTAAATTCACAAACATTCTCCAGACAGGAGGGTTTTCGGAGCATAAGTCCTAAATCGAAACTGTTGGTACAGAGGGGCAATGGTGGTTGCCTCTGGTACGTCGGGGTGGGATTCAGTGCTTAAATCTCTAGAACCGCCCTGCCTTTATACTACTCTAATTATGCTTACACTACATGATGACACTACCATTGGTATACAAACAGATATTTGGTATGTTATCTGGTATATTATTTGTCCTGCGCTATTTCTCTAATTGGCTGGCCTGGTCCCTATATGTCCTGGCATGTCAGCCGGGCGGTGTCACGGTCTTTGCAACTCAATCGCGAGTTGAAATCCTCTCTTGGACGAGGTTATTCATGAGCCTGACTCTTAAGGTCCCGACCCCGTTGTTTACTAGTATTACAGATAAAGTAGGGCTTTACCCTAGCTCCACGCCAGTACCCTTTACACGTCTCTATGTTGAGTGGTCCGAAAGTTTAATGTTCCGAAGACTCGGAATGATCCTGGGTCTGACAAATCGTGATGACCCCTGGTCCGACCGGCCTATTCCGACCTCGGCGCTAAGTCCGACAGCCCTTTCCTGTACAGCTACACTCGGACCGGGTCATGTGATCCATCGCGTATTTACTTCGGCGTAAACAAGGCAATACTTTAGGATAAAGTACTGATTGTAGTGCTGTCTTGGCCTCAACCATCGTTCACAGAGTGGATAATTTAACCTCTTTGTTTATAGGGTCTGCTGTAACGGTTTTAGCCCCAAACTAGCCATTCAGAGCTCATGCTAGTTCTAGATGTGCGCTAAGGTCGCGTAACGCGTGGTTGTAATAGTCAAAATTACGGCGGCTTATCAACGGAGCTCATCAAGAGACCGAAAAATGGGACCTACAAAAGGGATCAAGAGGTTAGTAGTCTTGGTAATGACACAGTTTGGCATAGAGCCAGGATAAGTAGCCTTATACAGCTTCATTCTGCTCGCCATGTGACGCAAAACATCATCCGATAACGGCTCCCACTGCCATGCTGGCGGGGGGTAAACCGGGTCATCCAGGACGGACAAAACAGCCATCTTCTTTGGAAAGAATTCCTCCCGAAGCATGGCTGCCTTTTCCTCGTTTGTCTCCGTGCGCTCCACCACCACATCCGAGACTGGATGCTTCCTCTCCAAAATTGGCAAGTGTGCAGCAGCGCCATCGCCCAGCTCTGCTGACACCATCTTCCCCACGTCCCAGATGCTGTTGTCCGAGAGGCTGGTCAGCCAATCCACCCAATGAGTGTCTTTCGGATCCTGGACCACCGCACAGAAGACATTTATGGCCGTTGGCGCCTCTCCATGCACCGGATGGTCCGGCACGCAGCGGCATCAATACACCTCATGGTTGAGCCTGGCGCTCTCCTTGCAGAGTTCGTCCCGTAGTGGTGTGTACCAGCGTCACCAGTACGGCAACGGTTTGGACATTTTAATGTGCGTCCACATCACATGTGCCCAGGATAACATGTTATCTATGGGGTGACTTGGCACGGCACAATGCATTACATCCAGGGTATCCCTTTCTGGCACCCACGCACACCCCGCAGCATCAGCGGCCGTCACGGCATCAACCACATCACCTCCAGGACCACTGCCGCTTCATCGCCGCCTCGCCAAAATTGCCGCACACCGGCATCTCGTGATCTCGTGGCCAAAAGAACTATATTTAGCACATGTCACCTAAAGGGGAAACAGGGGCCCCGCCCGCCTGCCGTGCGCACCCCCAGCGGCACGCTCGTTTGTTCCTATCCTCAGGCGCTGCGGCGCACTGGTTCTGCCTGCCTGCCCACTTGCCCAGCGGTGCGCTCGTGCGTTCTCGCCCCCCGGCACTGCAGCGCAGTCATTCTGCCTGCCCACCTGCCTGCTCACCCATCCGCCCCCCACCCTGCCGCGTTGCGCAGCCCGCCATGCCCCTGCCCGCCCGGCAGCGTCCTTGTCCGTTCCCGGCCCCTGGCGCTGCGTGCTCACCCATCCACCCGCCTGCCCACCATGCACTCGTGCGTTCTCTCGGCCCCCCACAGCGCACTTGTTCGCCTGCTCACTCCTTCCCGACCCGCCATGTCATGTGCATTCGATTCTGGCCCCAGCTGCTGCGTTGCCCTCGTACGTCCCACCTGCCCCCGCCCCACCTACTGCCATCACCCCTCGTGCACATGGGCCTCTAATTGTCATATCTGTCCCCCCACATGATGAAGTATTCATCGTCCATGACGTCGTCATTTAGCGGGTTACCATCGTCCTGGTGCTTGTTGTTGTTGTTGTTGCCCAGCCCCTCTCACCCCTCTTCAGCTCGTTCTGCGGCCTCCTCCGCCAGCATGGCCCCCATGGCAATGCTGAAAAATGCGCCTTCTTCTTCCCCCATGCTGCCTTTGGCGCCGTCCACATCAACTTGCCGTGGGCCCTCAAGTCCCAATAGATTGCAGCGTGCCGGTGCGCGTATGCCAGGGCTCCCTCCACCTCTGCTCATGGGATCACCCCGATTGGCACCGCTGCTGCCCACTCGTCCCAACACCTCGCCTCGTGTTCGAATGAGAGGCCGATACGGAGGTACTCTTCCATCAGCAGCCGCTCCTCCTTGTCCCAATGCCGAGTTTGAGCAAAAGCTTTCAACCATTCAACTCGTAACGCTGGGGGGTAATTAATTAGTGTTCGCAAAGATGTGTTCTCGAATCACAAACCTTCCAGCATGCTCTCATCTGAGTCCACGCCCACACCCTGCCAAATCCACGAAATGAGGCAGCAATTCTCAGGGCCCCTGGCGTCGTCCTCATCCTCATCCTTCATCTTGTCGTCCTCCTCCGCTGGAAGGAGGCTGTCGTTGCAATGCTCTTGCAACCTCTTCCCCTGCTTCTCCTGCTGCTCCTTCCTCTTCTTCGCCTTCTTCACCAAGTCCTCCGCATCCGCCATGCACTGTATATTCTCTCTCTTCATAACCCACCATCCAACGCGCGACTCGTCCCTGTCGTACAGCCGGCACATCGCCTCCCATGCCGTCTGGTACTTCTCTGAATGAAGTCTGATCTTCGTCTCGTTGTGCATGACGATTGTGCGCGACCTGGTGTTGGCCCCTTGGTGGCGGGCATGGTTCTTCTTGTAGGTGAGCAGCCGAGATTTTATATGGAGCTGATTTTGGAGGTGGACCAATGCCACCCGGCACTGCGTGTCCCGGAGGAGAGCCTCGATATTCTCGAGTCCCTGGATGCAGCATGCGTGTTGAGCTGGAGTCAGCGCCGAGGGTAACATGATTGGCACGTCCTCCACCAATGTTTTGGCAGGAAGCGCTACCTCGCTGAGTGCCTGCAGCGCATGTACGTCTGCTGCAGCCTCCGAAAGTGGAGGATACCGTGATTCAACTTCATCCACATAGACTTGATGTCAATCTGCATCCCCGTCGTCATGGCTTTCTTGAGCTCAGCCTGGACGCACACCCTCCTCCTGGGATTTCGTTAGTCAACTGCAACGGGCAACGGCGGGGTGCAGAGGTACGCACTGCTCATCCTCTAAATCCAAACCCACCGCGATGAATCGGCTCGGGCTGACATTGTGTAGGGATGGTACTCCACGCGCCGCCTCCCACACTTCTTCCTCCGTAAATTGCAGCCGGACCGCCACCTCTGAAAGCTCTGCTGACATTCACATCAGTGCCGTGCCCCCTGTCGGTTTTGCGGATGCACCTTTGATGGTCAAATCATACGGGTTCTTTTTTTCTCCCCGTCGAGCTCAAAGGCGAGGACGGCCTCCTTCCACTCAGCCACCCTCGCGCCCTGTTCCTGTGAGAAGGTTTCAAATGCGGCCACCTGCTCTGGCGCTTCTTCCTTCGCATAGTCCATGCGCCAACAGAGTATCTCAACTGATGCGTATGTTAGCCCTCCTTGCATAACAACTCGCCAGTCACACTCACTGATCCCAATCAGCTTCCGCCAATTCCAATAGGACCATTGGCAATCGAGAAGGTCATGCCGCGATCCATGACCCATGTCCACCGTGCTCGTTGCCACGCCGCCAATGCTGGACCACGATCGCTTGATTCCCTCACCGTCGACCTGCGCGCTTCCGAGGATCAGGTTGAGGGAGAACAGCAGTCGGCATATCAACATGTGCGAATGTATATGCATCTTTGGGATCACGAACTTGAAGAGCGCCAGCAAGATGTGGATCCTCACGTTGGCTGGGACCTTTTTCAAGCGGTCGAACAGGTGCTTCTTCCAGATGCAAACAATGTTGTACAATATCATTTTGAACAAATTCGGGTCGAGATGCTTGAGGATGCTGGGAAGGATATAGTCCATATTTGCGAAGCTGCTGGGTAAGTCAGTACAAGGGCCGCGCTCAAACCAAATAAAAACACACCGCTTGCCTTTTTGCAAGTCGCTGATGCCTTTCGGCTGCACAAACTCGTGCTGGGCGCATACACCCATGCCGACACCCGTGGTACTGTACCCGCAGGAGAACTTCATATTTGCGTGGTCGAGAGCGGCGCCGCTGTAGGTGTTCATCTATGTGTTCGATGTCAGCTCGCTTTGGCTGTGCATAGCGGCTACTCACCTCTTTCTGGTCCGTAACTGTCCGCAAATACTTGCGGTATTCCGTCGTCTCCAGCATGTACGCCCATCCCGACCCAAGGTCCGGATCCTTGAGTTTGCTGGAGACAAGGCACCGTTTGAGCCGAAAGCACGCGTCCAGTGCCAAAAACAGGGTGTAGAGGAACCTAATAATTGCCTGATCAGTATTCCCAGTGCTACCACCTCAGCAGTGCGACGTACCTTTCCTCCGGCGTCGCCTTCTCCCAACCATCTGGCAAATTGACGCCTGGCCGTGGGCAGGCCAGGCAGCGCAGCACCAGCTCTCCTGCTGTGGTCCTGCCAACCCCCGAACGCACATATGCCTGCGCGCAACCCCTGCATATGAGCAGGATCAAGTTTCGATATTCCCGACATATCCTGATCCACTCGTGGTACCGATCAGGCGGCTTGACCCCCGTATTGTCTGTCAGCTTCTTGAGGACGCCGTAACAGTCGTACATGGTCAGCTTGGCTTGAAGCATGTCCTGGTGGAGCTTCTCGAGGACTGTGAGTGTCGTGCATGTCTGCGGCCGTTCATGTGTCACCGGGAACCAGCTGGTGCACAGCAGTTGAATTTCCAGTGGGCCCGCCTGTCTCGCGAGTTCGCAGCCACAAAAATCCACCGCCACCTTGTGCACACCATTGATGTGGAGGACCACAAACCCCGCGTTCCCGTGCTCCGGAGTGCTGCAGGGGGCATGGAAGTCGTGGCCCACTTGAACCCGCAGACCGAGGTTTTTCAGCGGTGTTTTGATAAAAAACTGGCCCGACCATTTCTAGCAGGGAACAGATGGTGTTAGCAGGAGCCACAATATGACTGGGGAAGCCTCATACCCATACACGGTGAAGAGGGTTCTCATGGTGCTTCTCCACAACACATGACTGACAATACATTGAGTTGCCAAAACAGTCGCTGCAGCGGTACAGCAGCGGCTTACCCGATGACGCACGGCATCCGGGGCAGTTGTCCATGTCCGCGTCGCCCATGCTGTAGCATCTCATCAGCGCCACGATATACGCGTTGTGCTTCAGGCGCCATTTGTGGAGTGAAGAGTCCTTGCAGCCGTGTCAGCCGCGTGGACAGACATATTACGACAAATAAACAATGCGTACTGAAGGCTTGACCTCTCGAGGAGTCCTGGGCTTCGGCTTGGTCGGTGTCGTCGGCTCTGGTGGGGCGTCGCCATCATCGTCGTTCCAATTCCCGAGCTGGTAGCGCTTGAAAGTCGCGAACCCGGCGACATTGCGGAAATCCTGCACGGCGCCCGGTTCCAGGGGGTCCAGTGCCCTCAAACACTTGTTCCAGACTGGGGTTGGGGGATCCAGAGAAATTTCCTCGACAAACAGATGCCAAGTGTCGGCCGATACCCGGTGAACATAAGTCGGCAAGGGAGCATTTTCGGGGGCCAGCAATTCGGGGTGCGGGAGGCAGTGAGAGTGAGAGCTCCCCTTGCCTGCGTTGGGGGCCGCATGTGCTTCCTCCATCAAGGCGGCATTCTTGTGTTTACGCTTCTCGTGCATTGAGACTCGATTGAGAATTTGAATGATTGAGACGAAAAAAGCCTAGAGATTCACGTGGCCAGGCCGTTCTCACGCCTTCTTGCTCTCTTACCCCAGTATGACTTCTGCTCCTGCAACCAGGTGTGGCCCGTTCTCTCATTTTCACGTTCGCGTGCGGCTGCCGAGGCTGACACGAATCCGGCAGACCGAATCGCCTCACCCTGCAAAAGGGCGAACCAGACACCTTTTGCAACTTCTTCCTGGCCTAAAGACCCATGTCACTCATTTCATACGACATCTCCTGCCAGTTCCACCTGCCCCGCATCATGCACCACATCGGCTTGAAGACCGGCGAGGAGGTGGAACAAGTGTGGTTGTACCTGGGACGTCCGAGCCACATCGAGATGATGCCCCATGTGTCCATCTTGCGCGTGAGTCGCGTACCTTGCCTGTTCATCGCCCTGCTGACTTTGCCCGCAGGCCAAATTATGACTCCAAAGCATACCGTCCCGATAAACCCTGATTGATGCCCTGATTGATGCCCTGCGTGAGTCGCGCACGCCTTCATTGCTCTGGCTGACTTCACTGCGCCCGCAGAACTATGTTGTCGCGGATCTCCTCTCTTCTCCTGATTTTATTTTAAGAAATCCGGGTACAACTGATATAGGAAAATCTCGAGCATGAAGTAACGGTGTCTAGGTGATGTGCACCATAGGGCAAACTAAGATTTTGGGCACTTACAGAGGCTAAAACCTGATAGACATGATCGACAACCTGTGTCCAGAGCCATTGCAACAAATCAGCAAAAGACTCTTTGATCGATTTGGATGTGAACCCCTCTCGCAGATCAACGAGTCTGCAGCCTCGCGTCCTCACATTGCACCGGCCCAACAGTTGCTTGAAAATGATTTGAGCAGATCCAAAGTGACACCCGGAAGTGGCACATGAACCGGCTCTGAACTGGGGTTGAGAATTATGATTCCATCACAGCCATCCTTGTAAGATCAAAATAGGTCCACTTTGGGATGCATGGCAGAGATTGCTGTAGGATTTGGTGAGGAGGAAATCTTGAAAGCCCGGTTGCCTGCGGATTTCATACAGGAGAACTTTTCTTTGACTGGCCCACCGTTGTGGATTGGGAACTGTTCCACTGTAGAGCTCAGATGAAACTTTTCTGAACTCTGTTTGAGGCCGGGCCCGTGACATCGTGGCACTAGTCTCCATGGCAGCCTAGTCTCCCGTAGTCAGACTCAAAAACCACTTGGGGGTGAAGGCCGCGGCCCGGCCCAGCAAACTCGCACTTATAGTCCCCCTTTTTTTTTTTTTCTCGGGGCTTTTACGTCTTGGTCATTTATTTTGTATATGGGGTTGGGCTTCCATCAATCGAGCCGCGTGACGGTTTGTTGTTGTTTGTTCTCAAGTACTTCTTAACTTCATCTTCATCCCGAGATCATGAAAATGGCGGCTACTCAATTTGGCCGACAGAATGATGTTTCTGTCGAGATCTCGACGTAGAACCAAGATCTGGGAAATCTGGCACAAGGAAACACAGAAAATTTTCATTTTTTGGGAACTCCCTCTTCAGATATTTTTTAACCCAGCAGTGTGGCCGACAATCAGGAAAATCGCGGCTCCCCGCCAAATGTGCACAGGTTCACAGTGTTTTTCAATTATCTCGCCATTTACTTGAAAAGTATAAAATCTGGCACAAGGAAACACAGGAGAGCGCGTTACCTACGCAATTGTCTCCGCAGATCGAAGAATAACCAGGAGGGGGCCGAGCAATTATGAAAACGCGCCGCGTACCACTGAGTTTGATGCTGAATCGAGAAGCTGATCGGATCAATCATCACGCAGTTTGATTGGACTAGGCCCAACCCCATCAATGACAATGTATAATCCAGACGCTTGGTGTATTCAGGCGTATTGTGGCGCGTACAGCAATCCGACAAACAACACGTGATCTATACGCGCATATTAAAAGTCCTAACATATGCAAATGACCGTCGAAAAAAAGAAGGCACCTCGAGAGATTCGAACACAGCCGACGATTTGAACCAATTACAAATCACAAACACAGCCACTAATGCTTCACAGAATATGAAGCAGATTTAAAGGACAGCCACTATTTTACATTCAACATAGCCACTATTTTATATAGCACAGCCACTATTTTGCATTGCAATCTTAAATTGGGACATTTTTAACCACACCTGAAGAACCTCATGTCGATTGATTAAAATAACGATTACTATAAGTACTCGTAAAAAATTAAGACAGTCGAAATTTTTCTAGTTATAGAGTCTGATCGAAGTTACATGGTTCGAACCGGGCTTGAAGAAAATGTGATCAAATCGTGCCCGCACGCATGCACGTAGGCGCACGGTTAACTTAGGCCCGGAAAGGAACAGTGATCCGGCCGGCCCGGGGGTCGCTGCCCGATCATCACCTGAATCATTCAGGCTGAGAATCATTGCCGGAGCTCACACCCAGTGAGAATCCCGTATGGCCCAATCTGCTCCGATACGCCCGAATCCGCCCGATTTTGACTTGCTTATGCCGAAATACGTCGCATTCTGTTCTGGGCAGAAAATAGGGGGAGTCAAAGCGGTCAGGCTGCACCGATTTTCGACCGATTCTCAGATTCTGATGTTGATTCTAATGGTGAGAATCAGTCGAGAATCGGTGTCGTCGCAGAATCAGGCAGAATTGGTCAGAATCGCTATTCCTCCTCCAGAGGAGGAACTGCATCAGAATCGGTCGAGAATCGGCTTTGATTCTCGTCGACACGAGAATTGATGCCCGCCCTAAACCTACTCGAGCCTGCCCTGAATATCCGCCCACATATATTTCGTTCTGCTAGCTCTTTGGCTGCAACATTCTGTGAACCTCCGTGGGACCAAGGCAAGACCAAGACCCAGTCAGAAAAATAGAGTTGGAGCCCAATAATTCAATGGACAAACTATAACACAAGAGACTCGGACTTTCAGAGCGAGATAGCACACATTCATGTAGTTGCACGTCAAGGTAAGCATATCAGTTTTATCTTACTGGTAGAACACTTGGCTGGTGTTTTCTCACTGCCATCGATGCTCTGAATCGAGGTAAGAATCGGAGTTGAACCAAAGTTGAACCGGAGGGGGGGTCAAACCTGATTCCAATTCTGGCCCAATTCTGGCGAGAAAATCAGACCAGAATCGATGTCAGAATTGAGAGAGAATCACCGACCCTGACCGCTTTGACTTCCCCTAATCTCAAAAGTTAGGGCTAGTAGAGGGAACATGTATTGCAGCACCAACGGTAGAACTGGAGCGGTGGAGCAAAGTCCAAATAGCCGAATGCCGCTGCGGCATCAGTCAGCCCGAACTTTGCTCGAAAACGCGAGGGTGTCTAACGTTTTCGACTTGGCTGTAAAGGAATACATTGCGTCCAGTACAATGAGTTCGAGGCTCAAAATTGTCCAGGAGGCGCTGTGTGCATACTGCTGAATCTCTCTCTCTTTTCTCCATTTTCCTCTCTCCTTCCAACCTGATTAATCTTGATTTCCCTCGTTCCTCAACCGCCATGGGCCATGGGCTATCTGACAAGTCTCGCAGCCGCAACCGCGGTTGAATCTGATGTCATATCAATAATATTCACCTGGGAGGCTGTAAAAGGTTCAGCCATCGCTCGGCCCTCGTTAATTCAAGTACGTTACCTATCCTTTGCAATCTTGTGGACACCTCGGGCTTGAGCTCGAAGGCTTGTTCCTCGCGCTGTCCTGGAAGATCGTCAGTCAAAGCCCGGAAAGTACAGTTGGATTGAGCCCGCGACCTGAGACGTCGCCACTGGGGTCGTTTTTTCCGGATTGCGTCTGCATTGCATCCAGGGCCCTGATACAACAGCCCCACAAGATTTTAGCTTCTGTTTTCTTCATAATGATGTCTTGGACCCATGGAACAGTCCTCGAATGAAGTATATCCCGCATCTTGGCTGTAGAAGTAAGGAAGTAAGTGTACCCACTTTCTCGCATAAAACAACGCAAAGCGACTCACGATACTTGTAAAACAAGCCTAGATAGCTGAGAAACCGACATCGCACATCGAGACGTGTGTCCTCGGATTCCAGAAGGTCGCAAAACCTCCCGAGATGATCGGACGCGAGCGCTACAAGCAGCTGCGGCAGTGATCGGAATGAGAACCAAGGTATACGCACACTGCTCTGGAAACCCGAGTTCAAGAAGCGCCGCCATAGCACTGATCTGGACACCGAAGTCGAAGCTGCCCTTTCGATCCAGTAGCATACCTAATATCTCCTGCGCATCCGGCACTTCCAGGATCGAACTGTGCCCATTAGCTTATGGCAGACAACTGAGTTCAGCGATCAAGTCATGCAAAAAAAAAAAAAAACTTGACACACCAGATTGCGCTAGGAAGGCTATGTAATGGACGAATTCGGGCTGCTCTTGCGCCCTGAGATAATCCAACATGATCCCGGCCGATCTAGGATCAAAGATACCTCTCTCCCAGTCATTGCTGGGAAGCTTGACAACTGAATTGGCACTGCTATGCATGTCAGCCCACTTCAAAGGCTGCAGATCCGTCAAGAGCCCCTCGGGAAGGGCCACAGCTGGTTTATAATGTGCCACCTTGAAGCGGAGCGAAAAATGTATCTTCTGGCCGGGCTGAATCTGCCGACGAGGACGCCCCGCGAGGAACAACTGGAGGAACCTCCATTTGCCTGTGAGCGATTTCTCCGGTACACCTTCCAAGTCTACCCCACGTAGGCGGAGATCTGGTGTCGCTATCCGGAGGCCAGCCAACTGAGCTTCCTGCCGCATCCACGTCAGGGATATGTTGCCCGAGTCAAGGTCCACATTGAGTCTGCTGCCCCCACCGCTATGTGTAGATAAATAATCAGCTGGGATTGGCTGGCAATGTAAGCACCATACACTTCAGAATGTGTCCCCGCGAACCAGACTTCCTTGATATGTACCTCATGGGGGTGCCGCGGTGTTGGGATCGCGGACTCGGTGGAGGGCGGCGACACAACGTTGATGGGGAGGTATAGAAAGGCCGCCCGGCGCTCGTCTAAAGCCAAGGCGTGACGGACGAAGCAAATGTGATCGCAGGGGTCCACCACTCTGGGTAGGGTCTTGTGACCCAAACCAACGGCGGCGACGGTATCCCTGTTCCAACAAGTAATTCAGAATACCTCGGACAGTAGAACAAGTAGAGCCAAACATACCACGCGCCCAGGAAGTGCACCCTTGCATGCTTTCTTGAGAATGTTGATTTGAAGTTGGTTTTCCAGGCGTCGGGTTTTACTCCTCGAAGGTTGGCATAAAGTTCGTATGCACTGCGAAATATGATGAATGTTTAATCTACATAAGCGTGGAAAGATACAGACAAAGGAATTTGTGCGTCATTTCCAGGGAGGAGGAGGCCTACCTGGTTGGTAGGATAATGATCAGCGAAAAGCTCTCACGAACAACGTATTTACTCACCGTTTCTATCATTCCCGCCAAAGCACGGACCTGATAGGCCCCACGAGAGAAACCGAACAAATAAATGTGGTCTGCTGTTGAGTCATCGTCTTCTTGAAAGTGGTTAGACAGCCACTGATACGCGCGCAAAATTATTTTCTCGATGTTTCTATAAACATCAACGTCAGAATAAGGACTCATCGACAAAGCACGAAGCATACAGGGCAAGGATCAGATCCAAGTTGGTGTCGACCCACTGTTTCATGGCTGTCCCTGGCGATGTCCAGGATGACCGCGCCGCTGTTCCGATGCCGCTGTCGTAGTAGGTAAGTTGTTCTCCTCCCTTCACGAGCTGGTTGTATAGCTCGACAACATTGGTGTTCTGAAGCAGAAGTTAGCAGTTGACAAAGGGACATTGCAGCGATACCACACACCTGGGGTCCAAATTGATTGGAAGTGCCATCGATGCAAACCACCAGCTTTTTCCTCCGAGGTAGGCATTTACAAGTGCTGGGCTTGACGATGCCTTCACCAGCCGAGTCTCCAGGTGCTTTGGACCCGGGGGCCATAGAGTGAGATCTGAGTAGTGGTATACGAGGGAAAGAGACGTTGGCTACCACGTTGTTGTAGTGGCAGGTGGAATCGAAGGTTGTACTGCCTCCGCTCGGACCGCTTTGTATGCTCTGTCGCCAATCACTTGTTCATTTTCTACATTTATACCCTGCGAACAAGAGTGAAGCCGAGTTCAACGAATTGCATTTGTTTTGTTTACGAGACGCCGGATGCAAATGTGATCTTTATAATTAATTTACTTTGAGCGAGTGTCCGGGGGCTTTGGAGAAGATTTCGTTGAGAACCGCAAGCGTAGGATAGATATAAGGTGCCGAAATGGCCCGCGCATCTAAATGCGACATATTCTGTGATTCAAACCTGCTTCCAGTTTTCGATGCCCCGCATGAATATTGAGGACCGTATTTTAATACTTGATTGAGTATTTAATAAATTGAGCGGCTGTTCGGTTCCCAAACGGGTAATACATGTATCATTCCATCAAACGTTGGGCATGGAAAAAAATCATGCGGGATCTCAACCAATCGCATCGTTCAATCTCATTTCCGGTGACGCCGGCAACACGATGACGCGTCGACCTTAGCCTTTGTCCAGACGCTCTCTCTTGCCGTCCCTAGTTCCGAGTGGGCACTCTCTCATGGACGTCCGCCACCCCCTGTATACGTATCACACCGTCTCGTCTATTCTCGGTACATGCCGCTCTCGCCGTCCACCGCCCACTGTTTCCGGGGTAGCCGAGTAAGCATCCCACCCGGATTTGGATAGGCGCGCACGTCCACATCCACTCCGTCCAGCGCTAAGCGCCTCGAAAATCATGTAAATGTGCACGCCGCCTCGGCGGCATCAACCTATGCGCCGCCTTGCCCGCCTGCTGCTGAACACATCCTACTCCCCATACGCCTCGCAACGAGCCCCCTCATACCCCCGCCCGCCCTCAGCCGGGGTCAGCCCGACCTAGAGCACCCTCCCCACGCCCACGCCATCGCCCACCTCCCGCTTGTGGTGCTCCATGCGAGCGCGACCTGCGGATAGCAGCTCCGCTGTCCCGTCCTCACCCCACTCATGCATACACCCCTCTCCGCATTCTACCGCCCCACCGACCCCGGATGCGGAGTACGTCGCGAATGCGCCCGCCTCTGCGTGTAGGCGCGCGCAGTGCGCTCGTACGCGGGGCGGGAGGGCATCGGCATGCAATCATCTTTGGAGGTGTCCTCCGTCGGGCGTGAACATGCGCACAGAGGGCACGGTCCGTCTCGTATCCATCCACAATCGACAGCCTTCCTCGTTTGCGTGCTGGTGCCTTACACGCATCACAGGAGCCCGCTCCTTCATGCGCACGTCGACCCGCCTCCATTTCCGGTGCGCGACGCAGCTCTCGAGTGCGCCCCGTTTACGCGCACAGTTCTCCGCGTACCGGGACGTCGACGCGGGCGTATATGATCTTGATGAGGTGAGTTTTTTGGCTCGTCTTTTGCTTTCGTCTTTGCAGTAGACTGGGACTTGTCGCAGGGGGCCTTTTGCATTCGCGCTGGCTCCTTTCTTTCACACACGCTCTCACCATCCACTCTTCCTCGCCCTTTCCTCCTTATTCCCTCGCGCACGCCCTCTGCGCACGTCCACCGTACTTTCCCGCCATCGCGTATCCTTGGCGCTTGCCCCTTGACCCCGCTCCTTCTCATTTGCGCGCTCGACATCTCCCTCTGTGCGTCCCGCGCTCTCGCCGTCCTCGCCATCGTTCCTCCACCACACCCTTCCTTCCCCTCATAATCCATCGCCCTATCGTCCATCTCCTCCGCGTCTCCCCTCATCTGTATCCCTCGCTGTCCGTCGGTATTCCCTTATCCCCTCAGATTCCCTTCGTCGCGCCGCCCTCACCCATGCACCGCTCTCCCACCCACCGATTCCCCACCCCGCCTTGCTCTTTCCCTCCGTTCTTCTCCCCTCCTCTCTTTGGTCTCTCCTTAGCAGCAAGCACGCTAACACCCTCTTCACAGCTCGCAACCTCCCGCGGGCCGTGCGCCGTTCGGGAGGCCCGGCCCTCCCCCACCTCCACCGCCACCGCTTCCTCCATCAGCATCACCCGCGGCCGCGGCGCGCATCACGCGCAGCACCCCAGCACGAGCATCGCGCCGTTGCTAACAACGGCGCGCCCGCAGCCCACGCGCAGCAGTACGAGGACTACGCCGCGCGGTCCGTCCCCAGCCCCACCGCACCCCCAGCACTCTCCCGGCGGCTCCGCTGTCCACGCCGACCAGGGCCCCACTGCGGCGCGTGCGCGGCCGCTCCGCGGGTGCGTGGCTCTTTGCCTGTCTCTTCTATCCTGGTTTTTTTTTTCGAGTGCGGGGGTGCAGAATTTTGGGCGTGCTCGCTTGCGTGGGTCGGCGCGAGCGGTCCTGCGGAGCGGGCGTTTCCCTGCGCCTGCGTGGGAGCGGTGGCGTTTTGCGGGGCGGCCGTGGCGATCGTGCGTCGCGGGCCCGCGCTTGCAGGGACGGCGCCCCAGCCTTCGTCGACGCGCCCTCCCCGCTGCGCGCGCGTCCCGTCCCGTCTGTGCCCCTACCCTTGCCCCCCTTGTTGTTCCGCCCGTCGTCGACATCGACTTTCGTCTCGTGCGGGGCTCCCTCGGGAGATCCACATGCGGCTGCGGCTGCGGCTGCGGGCCTCGTCTCGCCGGGTGCGCCGCGTCCTGCACTTCTCCTCTCCACGTGGAGCGCGCAGATGTCGGCGATCGCGCTGGCTGGGATTCTGATCCGGCTGCGAGAGGGCGGATGGCTGTCTCGCCTTTTCGCGGGACGGCTTCGCGCCTCGGGGAGGTTTCGCTTCTCCACCCACCTTCACCCGTGTGCGCTGTACCCCGCACCTCCCCCGCCGTTGTCCGTCATCGTCCGTCGGTCGCCGGATGGCCTTCGGGCGGATGAGTCGGCGCACACACCGACAGACGAGTTAGCTCGCATTTCGCTTCGCGTGTCATTGCTACTGCCTCTATCTCCCTGCGAACTATATCGGCACGAGCTCGATGCCTCGATGCCCCACCCGCGTGATTGCAGGGTGCGCTCCGCCGCTCCTCGTTGTCCCGGAGCCGTTCGTCGCCGTCGGGATGTGGCTGTGCCGCGCGACGATTTTTATTTTTATTTTTTCCGACTTTTCTTCATCGCCGTTATGTTTTTCTGGGACGCGTAGATGATTCTCCCCGCTGTCCTCCGAGTCGGCGCCCTCCTCGTCGCTGCGCTCCCTTCCCGTGTTCCACGCCGTCTTTTCTTTTGCCGCGATCAAACGATCTTGTTGCTGGCCTCTTTGTTCCTTTGCAGCCACCTCTCCGCCCGACGATCTCCACCCGGGCCAAGCCCCGCACGACCCGTGCGCACCGTCCCCGGAAACGCCGTCTAGCACATTTCTCTTGATCGTTCCGTTCTATTCTTCCATCCCCTCTCGTATCGCACATTTTATATGTGCACCTTTTATATATGCACCCACTGTACTTTGCGTGCCCGTACACATTGCGTCCCTCTCCTACTGCACACCCCGGGCCATGCACCATTCGTCCATTCGTGGTAAATCCCTGCTCCATTGGTACGACTACGGACCATCGCGGCAAGTACGTTTAACCACCCTGTATGTCAATTTGCGCAATTCGCCCGCTCCTGGTCCCAAACCCACCACACTGCCGCAGAGTGCAGGCGTGCAATATGCCGCCACACGGAATGCCAGTAGTCGCGCTCGAAATGGAGGTTTTCCGTGTTTCGTCCTGGCGCACCTCCGCGTGCCCGTCCTCGTCCTGCCCTGGGAACCCCGGCACCGCCTGTGGGTGTAGACAACCAAGATGTCGCCGCCGCTAGTGCCCGCAGAGATGGCCAAGATAGAGACGTACTTTCATGTCTCTCCTTCACACCCGCTCCTCCAATCAGGCCGTTTCCGACTCGGAGCGCCTAATGGCTTGATGGCGCCAGGGCCCCTGTCGAGAAGGGCGTGCAGCTTGCTTGTCAACGATCAGATCAGCCCAGCTCTGCCGTCGGATCCACCACCGCCGCTGCCGCAGCCGACGCTGGATGCGCCGCTGCTGCCCATCGTCTTTTTTTCGCCGGCGCACGCAGTCGGACTATCGACAGAACTCGGATCTTTCGGGCCGCCTTCCGTATCTGTCCGGACTGCTCAGTCGGGCTTCGTGATGTGCCCGCTTCTGTCTTTTTCGTCTTGTTCGTGGTCTTGGTTACGCTTGTCTCACTATTACTTGCCATTCACGAGGCGGTTCGTCATGCCCCCAGACAAAAGTCTCCTTATTTTCTGCACATCTAAAATGATCATACGGCAAATATGCTACTTGGCCGCAAAAAAGGGGCAATTGGGGTGGCCAGGACAGAACGGGGATATATTCAAATCGATTGTCAACCTACTTGCGATAAGGGCAGCCGAAACGTGTTTTGTGCATATTGACTCGAAGACCAATAATGGATCAAAGCGTGCAGCTTACTTACTCTCTTGCGAAGTCGGCTCTGGATCTCGGAGGCCCTAATTCCGTCTTCTCCCCCGACTGCAGATACAACGATACCTCGCCCTGACCGCCATAACAAGCCCGGGAAGAACGCGAGGCGCAAGGTTCACACAACGTTGGAGGAAACATCTCCCGTGAAACCTAAACCGTGGAAGCGCGGAGAAGATGTTCCGGATAAGGACCCGGGCCGAAGCCACCGCGGCCGAGCGAAGGCTCATGCGCTCCAGTTCGCACTGAGGCAGGAGGCTCCTGGCTTGCAAAGAGCCAAAGGAATTCGGGACTTTGTTCGAAAGCGCACTGACCCACGGCCGAAGCCGGCAAAGGTTTCCGTGGAGGATTTCTCTGCCACCTTTGAGGTTCGTTTACTAAATGAGTCCACGCCATTTTCGTCACTTCGTCACTCTCGACTGCAACCGTGTTGGCTCTCTGCGACCTCCCATTTACTCAGCTATCTCATGTCACCGTCATCCATCTATCTACACCCGGGGTCTCTCTTAAGCTGGCACTTGCTTTCCAGGAGCTGCTCCGCCTCCCCACTCTTAGACACGCGGACATACACTCTAGTTTCAGCGACCCGTCGATCTTTCTTCAAATGTGGAATCGTTGTTCCTCGAGCATTAGACATTTGCAAATCTCCCCGGGGAGCGTACTTCCCTCCGCGCTCCGCGCTCCACGCCTAACCGTCCTCTCCCATCCGCCTGAAATCCTTATTTTTCAAGGGTGCCGCAGCTGTCCAGTGGCTGGCACGACAGTTGCCCCTTCGATTTATCGACTCTAAAGTTGCTGTCGATGTCGAGCACCCCGGAAGTGGTCGACCGGCTGGCTGTCGCCGTCGGCCAAACGATCCAAGCGTTTGACTTTATTCCTCTGGTACGCCTATCCCGGATACAAGCACCAGAGGTCCTTGTTCACACCCCCCGAAAGTCCGGACCTCCGTTCAATCTCTCCTCCCTCCCATAGTGTTGGCAAAGTTCGGTTCGGTTCAGGTTCAGGCTCCTTTTCCCGAACCTTGAACCTGAACTTGCGTTCAGGTTCGGTTCAGCATTCGAACGCGTTCGAACCTGTCGAACCTGAAGAAATTTCCCAGGCCCCCAATGACCTGCTTGGAGCTACAAAAAATGTTGTAAATGGTTCATTATATTGGAACTTACATCCTAGGACAATTCCAGACACATGCAGTGCCTACAGAGGAGCAATCTGAATAACCCCGTACTCAACAGATCATGTGACACCATATCGGCTGAGTCCTGCGACTCCGACGAGGGTAACACCATGGTGAAAAACCTTTAGAGTTACTCGGGAGGGAGGATTAGGCATGATAGAGAGTATAATCAGTCAAATTATGTGTGAAACTCCGGAAAATAAGACACAACTGGGTTGAAATAGGGCCTTTGCGGTTCAATTCCGGTTCAGGTTCGAACGCGTTTGGGGAAAATCACGATAGCCCGAACCTTGAACCTGAACCTGGGGTTCAGTTCGGTTCGGTTCAGGCTCGAACCGATTTCTGAACCGAACCTTGCCATCACTACCCTCCCAACACTGGCGGTTTGCCGCATTTCGATATATTGGCGGAATAGTTTACCGCTCTCGATCGGCACACTCTCCACGATCACGTCTGCGAATCGCATCCGCAAGGTCGTCCTCTCCTTAGGACCCATCTTCTTTCCTCTAACGCGGACCGTGAAGTCTTGGGACGGCTCGACTCTACCCTGTCTAATGTCCTCAATCAACACTCTGCAACTGTTGAATTTGAGGTGGGCGCTGACGAATACAGTCCGTGTCTCCCATATTTTCTGCGCTTGACCCAGGCCAACATGGTCCGTACTCCGTTTGCATCCGGCCTACGATATCTCACGCGGTTGTGGTAGCTTCAGCGCATCGATCCCCAGATTCGGTGCTTCGAAGTGAGCTCTCTCCGCGACCACTACGCGCGCTTCTCACAGACTGTGTCAGACTTATGCTGGCACGCTGTGATCTCCTTGACCATATCTGTATTTGAGTCGCATTGTCACAAACCCGCTGTCCTCAATCATAAGACACGCGCGCACCGGTCGCCTTTTCACTGCCCCCTTGTCCTCTTAAACAGTTCACAGGTTTCGGACCAAGCTTCAAGTTCACCCCCGAGGCTCCTGAAGACGGAACGAGAGAAGACGGAATGAGATGCCTCTCTTAATATTCGAAAACCGGTAGAAAATAGCCCCTCTACTTTGCTATAGTCTGTCCGGCAACTCGATAGCTCGATCTAAGTGGTCGAGAAGATACCGGAACTCGCACTGCACCTGACCCGAGTCTCCCCGTACACAGTCATGCCTTGATCTCAGACTGACAAAGAAAGTGCGTAGGTTCTCCCGGATTCCCACCAGTTCCCACACCAGCGACTTCTCGCTATAAAGCGCTAGTATCCACCATTCTTCGCGCTTCCTTCTCTAACTATTCGCCATATAAATGGCCGCCTCCGTCCCTAAACTTTTCCAGCCTATCGCCGTTGGCCGTCAACAACTCAAGCACCGTGTCGTCCTTGCACCACTCACACGCTACCGCTCCTCCGATCCGGGGCACGTCCCGCTGCTCCCAATGATGAAAGAATACTACACGCAGCGCGCAAGCACCCCCGGCACGCTGCTCGTCACCGAAGCTACGTTCATAGCCGCGCGCGCCGGAGGGCAGTCCCATGTCCCTGGAATCTGGAGCGAGGAACAGATCGCAGCATGGAAGGAGGTGAGCAGAATTTGACGTCATTATAGCGGGATGCCTAATGATGCATTATTCTGTGACAGATAACGGATTCGGTCCATGCCGCTGGGTCCCACTTTTTCTTACAGCTCTGGGCACTGGGGCGGGCGGCGGAGCCAGAGCAGCTGCGCAAGGAGGACCCATCGTTCCCATTCGTGTCAGCATCCGATGTGAAGCTGACGTCGTCCAATGAAAGCCCCCGTGCTCTCACCGTGCGCGAGATCCAGGAATACGTCGGCATGTACGCGCAGGCAGCAAAAAATGCCCTGCGTGCTGGGTTCGACGGTGTCGAAATTCACGGTGCGTTTATCTTCCATAATTATAAATAAATCGCGCGAGTCTTAATGTTCCCTCTGCCAGGGGCGAACGGGTATCTCATCGATCAGTTCATCCAAGACGTGAGCAACAAGCGGACCGACGATTATGGGGGGAGGCTCGAGAACAGAGTACGCTTTGCACTCGAGGTCGTGGAAGGCGTCACGAACGCCGTCGGCGCCGAACGCACAGGAATCAGGCTGAGCCCGTGGAGCACGTTTCAGGGTGCGTAGTATCTGGTATCTCGTCTTTGGTGCCGAAATGCCACCCACAGACATGGGGATGGCCGATCCCAAGCCAACGTTCACCCATCTGGTCTCGGAGATCAAGAAATCCTATCCCAACTTTGCGTACATCCACGTAATCGAGCCGCGGGTGGCGGGAGATAATGACCATGCCGGGGACGACTCCTCCTCGAACGACTTCCTTCGTGCGGCCTGGGCGCCCAAGAGGATGATCTCCGCGGGTGGATACGCGCGCGACACGGCACTTGCGCGGGCGGAAGAACATCCGGATGAAGTTATTGCATTTGGACGACAGTTCCTCGCCAATGTGCGCACTTTTTCACTGTTAGTCTTTTGCAGCTGATATTTTCCGACGTGAAGCCCGATCTGCCCCTTCGATTGATGAGAGGGATCCGCCTGAACGAGCCGAATAGAGAAACATTTTACCGCGCGGGAAGTCCCACGGGGTACACGGACTACCCGTTTGCTCGGGATGCAGAGAAGGTGTGATACCGGATACCGGATGTGTTGCTCTGAATGTCTCGACGCTCGGTCGCATTATATATACGAGGGAATATAATCACGAATTCTCTGAAGATTGGTTGGTCCATGAAGTTAGACTTGGAGGTGGAGTGCTCAAAGTCGAGTCTTTGGCTTAGGGATTGCCCTACGTCCAGCGGTTTGGCGGATGTTATGTTTCTCTGGTTATGGCCATCTCTCCGATATTCAAGCAGACCTTGTTTTTCGGACTGGGGGGTATGTTTGTAAAGAAAGTGGATTTTTTACAAGGATTTTTGGTAGCTCGCCCGATGCAGTCAAACGAATCCGAACCTATTTGATTGGGTAGCCGAATTTTCCTTTTCTTTCGAGACCAAACTCTGGATGATAAGGAGCGGCGGGATAATATTCTACGAGGAGCGGTAAGTGTTATTGACCCGATTAGACGAGCTCCGGATGCTGACCATCAATTCTGGGCTTATTGCATAACACACGTTTAATGCATCAGAGCTAGCGAACGCTCGTTCCACGATGAGGACACAGCTGCATATAAGATAGATGACCGCAGATTCAAGCCTGAGAATATCAAGTCAGTAATTATCCACACCAGGATCGAACCAAAATGAACAGTAGCTTTATGGCGGTATTGTACCTCTGGATAAACTTGGTCTGGCCGATAACCAGTAGATTTCGTCTTGTATACAATATCCGTCCTACAGTTAAACCACTCAAAGTCAGATTTGTCGCGATTACTAGGCCGACAAAGATTCGGGGATCTGCTGCCGAGATTGAAGAATTCGACGCATATGTCTGATACGCTGCCACGTAGCCTGCTGCTGTGCAGTGTAGGGGAAACAAATGATCAGTGTTGGTCAAATAGAACTGCACCATTCCACGAACCAGCAGACCCGATAGACAGAAGAACAGGTAGAACGACCACCGTTTTGTGGCTCTGAGTAGTATTCCAAATAACGTAGCAACGATGAGTCTAAAAGATCTTAACATGAACTCATGTCGCAACAAAAGTTCGAGTCTCACCAAGAGGATATCAGCTAATGCACTAGGATGTCGTGTCAGCTCCAATCAAACAGTTTCGGCTGCCCAACCAACTTGCTCGTAACCACAAGCATCTCTTCAACAACGCTGATCAAGTTCTCCATACTCTGGAGAGATTCTTCTTCTGTGTACCATCCCGCCCGATCATCCTGGGCGGAATATAGCATTCGAACAAATATGCTCGTAGTCAGCGCTTGGAGAACCGTTGCAGCTGTTCCCACTATACACATCGCCGCAATTATGCAGCCGAGAGCTCTAGAGCCCGACGGCTTCCGATTGTGTAGGAAGTAGAATGCAACTACGACAAGTAGAACATAAACTCCTACCAGTAAAATTTGTCAATATTGCTCAAAACCTCGGCGATAACGTACCATGCATGAATAATACGATCTGGTTTCAGCGGTCGGTCGATGGTTAATCATCTGGCGAGGAATCTTACACACCTCTGTTTTTATCAGGCTGCCGGACACATTCTCCCAACTGGATTCTTGGTCTGCCATCCTGCGAACGTAAGGTAAATTGCGAGGGGCAGAAAAGTGCACCTCAGGGTTGAGCTCTAAAGTGGAGCAGTTTGGAGGATTCACCTCCCTTTATATCTGCGTACCTTGCGGTGCTGCAAGCTGTGAAAGGCAACGGCCAACATTGAACGGGTTATTCCTCACAGAACAACCAGTTATCCGCGCGCATTCCAATCCCGCATCCGCCATTCGTGGGTATCTACATATCCGGAATACATGCCTATTCTCGGAGGGCCAAGGTTAATTCGAACTATCATTAGCTGTCGAAGTGTCAGACTCGGCCCTGGTACGGCGGGGAAGGCTTCCATCACAAATGCATGGGCAAGTTTGACCGTCCTGGCTCCAACTTATTGAGAGTTGCACCGAAATCAACGATTTTGACTTTGCAGACGAGCAAGGTGGAGCATGGCTCTTTACACAGATGTCAGGAACTCTAGTGGAGGCGTCTGAGTCTGCCACTCTCTTGCGTGGACATCATGACGGTAGGGAAACTTGCGCGCGCGTGGGAATAGATTAATTAAAAAGATCGACGCACCGCAGCCCCCAACTGATGTACTGCTAGGTTCATAATAAACCCCACTCACGTAGCGTGAGAGGTCTTGATTTTAAGACTAGATGTACTGCCTCCTTCTAGGCACGCACACAACTTCCCGACCATTCTTTGAGACGGTTGATTAACCAGGATCAAAGATGGGGCACGGTGAAACTGCCGCCAGTGCCGCCACACTGCCGCCAACTGCCGCCAAGAGGTGGGCGTGCCGAAACTCGGTGATATCAACCTCCGAAACTCCTGATGGTGGCTGTACCCCCCACCCTCCACGCGCGGTTGATCGGACCGATGGCGGTCTGACCGATCTCCGCAACCTCATTTGGGCTCAGTGTTTGCTCAGCGCAGCACCATGCGCGCGCTGTCGACCGGCGCCGAGTAAAGATAAGCCTTTCAACATAGGACACATATATCCCACATGTTTCACCAATATGCCTGTGAATTTGAAGCCTGCTTGTCCCACTTTACCAACATGTCTTGCTGAAATCGACCCATTCAAGGCCTTGGAAAGCTATTCAAGGTGAAAAAATAGACCAGGGGTATCTTAGATTGCTAGAAACTCCGCTGCACCTCAATCCAGGGTGCAGAAGCGCCAGCCCACGAGCAGGAAAACGCTCGCAACTGGCGACACTTTGTTTGCGCCGACCAAACATTGCATGTCCGGTCCGAAGCAATAGCTGCGATCTTAGACTTCAAAGACAAAATAAAATATAAAGACACCGCAGATCGCTCCGGAGAGTGCATAAATGGGGGGTTTCGATATCGCGCGGAGGAGGAGTAGTCCCGTTGTTCAAAATTCACGCACACTGGTGTACTAACTCATAGTGAATGGATATACGCAGGTTATTAACGATGCAGAGCAAATGCAGAGGCTCTATCATTTCTTGATGATTACTGCCGCGACATGATTGCCGCCAACTGCCGCCAGTGGCGGCAGTGGCGGCATAATCCCTTTGCCCTCAAAGATGTTACCCGGCTATTGAAGAGACTTTGAATATACAAATGACCATCTAAAACAAGGAATCCTACGCCGGTCAAGCTGCGTTTGTACCACTCTATGGGTACGGCCACCTCCCTCTTCCCGCCATGGCGAACACCGTGACCGATCAATTTCCCAGGGATGCATTGACGATTAAATGTGGCTCGTCATGTCGCGGTCCCGTGAAGGATCAGATAAGATATATGGCAATTAGCAAGTGACCTCTCATTCGTTGACCTCCCACACGGAATGCATCAATAATAAGAGCACCGCTGCAGTCAAACACCGAAAATGAATACACATCCATTCCTGGACTAACGAACGCGAGTTTCGTGTTCCCCAAAGAATTTTGCATTTGCAACATGGTTCTAGTACGGACGTAGGTTCCGATGAAAATATTAGCGCAGAGCCGCGAGTTCCCGGATGATGAGACGTGCATTGGCTGAAAATCTGATAGGAGTAAGGAACCCCCGCGAGCAGAGTAAAACTGCGGCTGACCTTAGGTTTTCGTTGTTCGCTGCCGCGCGAATGTTTTCTCTGCATCAATCCATGGATCTCGACCTCCGTTTCCGGCCTAGGAGTACATGGGCATAAAAATCTCGTCAGACTGGAAAACCACTCGCGGATCGAGCAAAGACTCCAGTTTCGTCGATCGTCCGATAATAAGTAAAACAGCGAGGAATTTGCAATGACGCAGGACCCCAATGCACACCTCCGCGCCAGGTCCGTTTAGCGCAAGATGGGTCAATCGCGGCATGTGTGCAAGGCCCGACCAGGTCGCCCAGTCGCCGGGGGTCCCTGCCAAAAGCTCCAGGTGAGTAACGTTCGAAAAGGAGGGCGTGTCCAAAATCTATTCCAGAAGAGGAGAATAGGTCCGCGAGGTCTATTCCCAGGCGTCGGAGCGGTGATGCACCGAGAAGTGGGAGCAAGGCCGGCTCGGCCTGCTCGCTGGCGAGAATATCCGTGGCGGCGGTGCAGGCGGAAAGGACTTCGCATATGTTACCCACTGGGTAGATATTAACGAAGTATATGCGCCGGACATGTGTGTGGAAGAACGAAATCGGCTTCGATTCCAGGGCATGCAGAAATTGGGCCATGGATATGTTCCTGTAACCGACTAGGGAAACAGGTTTGTCTCCCAAAATATTCGGCGGTTTCCGGTACCTACTATGGTTTCATGATATTCCTGTAACCGACTGGGAAACAGGTTTATCCTCCGAATTCCCGGCGGCACCCGGCACTCTTTAAGGGTTTATGACCTCATATGCATCCTGATCCGCGATCATCCGATAGTCCGGTCCAGACTCCTTCCTTTCCTGGGAGGCTGAAAAGCGCTATCCTTTTCGCCTCTGATGGGAGCGGCATCTCCCGCAATCATAGAGCGTGGTCTAGACTACTTCCTTTCCCGGCACCCTGAAAAGCGCTATCTTTTTTGCCTCTGATGGGAGCGGCATCTTCCGCAACCATAGAACGTCGCGGCACCCTGAGCGGCTTCTCCCAGGATCACAGAGTGTGGTCTATACTACTTACTTTCCCGGCACACTGAAGAGCGCCTCGTCGACAACATCTATGTCATTCGTATTCCAATCTGACACATTGTTCTACACTTCAGCTGTACCATTTGCTGCTTTTGACACGCCTTCTCCCATGGCCAGGTATTCCTTCTCCTGGCTCCGTGTGTGGTCTCCCTTAAGACTTGCCAATGATTTACCCAATGTGGCTTGATCGGCCCCACCGTGCCTCAGATGGGCATTTTCCAATGAATGGACATTTTCACATGGCTGGAATATTCTCGTGCTCACGAGCGTTTCAGCAGACCGACGAATTTCAACATTTCTGTATTATTTCACATATATGATCAGTGCAAACGAATCGGCTTTCCAATTTCATCCTTTCTCCACCCAGCTGCTGCTCTGCCACCCACGCCGACTCTCCGCCCACTATTGAAGTTTTTGATGACGAGGACGACTACCCGATGCAGCCACCCTTGCCCGATAATGGCCCCCTTCTGGAATATATCGGAAGCAACGGTATGCCTCCGTGGCCTTGCCCGGATGTGACGTCCTAAGTTCACTGCCAGAACCCAAACCCTCTATTTTGCCACCGACGGTACACCTGCTGTTGCTCCACCCACCATCCACGCTACAAATCCAGACAGCTGTTGATGATCCAGGTATGACACCTCGTTGTTCACAGGAAGGTCGTTGACAATTGGCGGCAGCACTTCCCTCGGAAGATCCGACGATCGTAGATCGGACTTGGTTACTGAAGGTCGCAGGGAGGCTTCGGCGCCGATCATGCGTCCCTTCCGTGACATTGAGGCAACCCGTTCTGCCGCCCTCAATCTCGCCCATTCTACTGTTCATCCTGCGTCCACCGTTCATACTACAGCAGTCCATGATTAAAGTGCCGTTTCACTCACTCGTATCAAGTTCAGTAATGGTATTTGCATGGATGCCAACGATGGTATCGTGTTCGCATCCACTTATCTGTTAAATCGGTGTTACGATCTCGAGTCTTTTCATGCCATCGACAGCTCGCCGACTACGAGCGACGCCCACAAGCTACACTGCCAATGCGAAGAAATAGCCCCCTTGATATCGCTGTATCAATATATCCGGCTGCCGTAGTTGAAAGCTATCGCGTGCTTGCATAGACTTTCCAATGAGGGATCTATCAAGGAGATCCAGCGTCGAATTTTGGAACATTCGTGTGGAAGGTTCTGCGAGGGAAAAGAAACGGTCCTGGTCTTCAAATAATACATCCAGTGGCCTAGGGTACACATTCGTGAGCCCCTGGTGGTCAAGCACCTGAGACACCCATATTCCTATGGATGTTGTGCGGAACCTCGCCGAAATAGATGTGCTGCCCATTACACCCTCTAACGAAACGGATGTTGATCCAGATGACGGTCAAACATATGCCAGTGTGTACCTCCTCAACCGTGAGTTCGACTTCGTTGATTTGGTGACACCTTCTAACCTAGGCACTGTGCACCACGCCGATGTCGGCCCCTTGCTGCTCATTCGCCACATACAATGTTTCCACCTTCGTCAGTTTTTTCAGTTACCTTGGAGTGAAGCACTCGTTGCTATAAGTAAGAGTCACGGCATATTTCCCGCGAAAAAATCGGACCTGCTACTGAAGTTGTTGCGCCATATTTGCGACCCCCAGTGCAAAGGCTGGCATACACCTTTTCTGTTCTCGCGCGTTAAAAACATATGTGCCAGACCTTTCATTGCTCGCACAGAATCTTCGATTAATGACATGGAGGATAATTATGGAAACAGATGAGGTGGTGAGGATAAGAGGTGCAGTGAAGGGGGAGGTTACAGGTATCACTGAGGTCGTCAAACATGCTGGAATTCAGGGACCCGCTTGCTGACTTTCAATAGTCAGGGCAATTCAACCTGGATTCAGTTTCAGGTACTTGAAAATTCAGGTACCTGATTCAAGGTGTTTTTTTTTGAGGATAAATTTTTTTCAGAAATTTTACATTGGACCAAGTTGGATAGTAACTGAGCTGCTGTACGGTGTCGAGGCGTTGAATGCGCGAACCCTGTCAATAGAATCGCGCGAAGTCTAGCATGACGGCATGGTGGAGTATAACAAAAATATGATGTCACGTCACTCCACTGTCGCTCACTTGCTTCCTACCACCTCCTTCCTCTGCATCCCATCCACTACTAGCCCTCCACATACTCGGGATTGCCTCGGACAGCACACATCTGGTCTATGTAAGAACACGAGGACCTCTTCCTTGTCGATGGAAGGCCGGGGTCCTGGGCCTGTGTTGTTGTGGAGCTACCCCACGACTTCATCGCATAGCGGGCCAAGCCTGTTGCCCGCAGTTTCTAGAGTCGCCAAGCTCCGACCACTCCCGCCGTGTGCAGGGACGGATACACAACACTGAGGTTCCATCAACTGTATCCTCGAATGACAGCCTTGGCATGGGCTTGATGGTACGTCGTGACATTGCATCAGGAAAATCTGAAACTGCTAGAAAGACACAGAGAGACCCAGAAAGACAAGATAGCTATGAAAGAAAAAGGCCGTCTATGATAGATGGGTGGAGGGCCGGTATTTTTTTCATAGACCATAATAGACACCACCGGGCCTATCATAGCTACATAGACGACGTAGACTGAATAGACAGGGTAGATCTCCTGATTCTTGTGGTTTTAAGAGGGCAATTGAAAGCAAGGCAGAAAATAAATTCATACAAATGGTGCTAGCAAATTACGTATACATAACGGTACATCGAGGACACATCGACGGCGGACAGAAAGCACCTGCACGCACATCTGCGAAGGAGATTAATACAGATAGCTTAGAATGCAGCAGGGCCCCAGATGGACAGAGTGACAGTTGAAAGATTTTAGCAGGAAATACACGAATCTTGGGCCTTGCTCGCAAAAAGAGGGCTGGATACAGTTCAAGAGCTTGCAGGAAGACTGGAGGCAAATCTTGAGAAGGAAGCGAAGATTGATGGGGTTGCACGAGTGAGTAGTGTGGTCGTTTGCGCGAACCTCCGAAAGTCCGTGTGATGCAGTAGACTTGACACCATGGAGCTTGACGACATCTTGATGGGTAAGTCCAAAGGAGCCGGGACTCAGGTCATCTTGGGGATGGATAGGAACACCAGAGAGGACCACTGTCTGCCAGAGTATAAGCATTGAGGCGGGAACATGAGGGGGAAAGGAAGGAAGGAATGATGGCTTTGAAACCAGATGACGCGCGGCCTGATGACGGAATAACCGGACGACGCGCGTCCTGATGGCGGAGTTTGAAATGACTTGTCATTTTTTGTGTTGACCTCTCGCCAAAGTATCCTGGCGGTCGCCCCGGCAATGCACCTCCGCGTGGTGCCCCACAAAATCTCGGCTTGGAGAACCATGCTTCATCCTGCCGCAAAGCCTAAGGGTTGTGTGGCGAGTTGGTGTCACGTCAAAGTTAATTGAAAGGGCTTCAGCATAATAACTTACCTTTTGCAGCTTGACTGCTATGTATATTGCTGCTCCGTTTTTTCTCCTTTCCTTCTTCCAGGGCAACCAGAGAAACAATTATAGACCACCCAGAGAAACAATCATAGACCACGATAGAAAGGGACCGGATATATAGACTGCCATAGACGACGAAAGCCACCAAAAGAGGGCCTAAAAGCCTCGAAGACCATCATAGACCACAAGAGACCACCATAATTACTGCCTGCACTTCAGAGTATTTCAGATTTTCCTGATGTGTGGCAGCGTTACTCTGTGTAACCCAGTGGCCGTGCGACCAGACCACCATATTGCGGCCCAGAACAACCATCAAAGTCCCATCGCGCCTGTCCGACGTTACCCCGAGGAAAGTTGTACGCATTTGGACTACGACAAACTCAAGTGGAGGGCTCATCGGGTGCGTGCATTCTTTTGCCTGTACTTAGCTACTAGTAACCTATCACTGATCATGTGTTCAGGAATCTTCGAGCCGCTCGACTCATGAGCTACGCACAAACACGGTGCCTCACACGGTGCGTACCAATATTGTCGTTGAACCTAACATGTACACCCGCGTGCGCGCGTCCGCGCACTCATCACCGCCAGCGTTTTCATCAAGTTGGGGCGACGATCAGAGGTGGACGCTAGTGCCTGGGAAAGGCAGGGCGCGCCTGAAATCGAGCGGTGGATCCACGCCCAAGCGGCATAGATCGTAGTTACTTCTGTTAGATTCATAAAAAATCATATTGCTTTTCCCTCCCCTTTGGCGTGAAATTCAACCACTTTTGTCCCCAATCCGGCGAGGCAAAAGCGCATCCTGTACGGTCAGCGTCAAGAATCAGGTCGAAACATCCTGAAATGGACCCCTGGAATGTTTCTTTTTATACCTGAATTTCGATTACCTGAATTTCGCTATTTTGGCTTGAAATTCAAGGTATCTCTACCGATAATACAGGCCGATTCATACTGACCGAACACCCTGGATTCCAGGTACTCTGAGACCCCCAGTGTATGCCCGGAGGGCCATTTGAATCATAACCGTAGCAACCCGATATCATCCGATAGTCCGGTTCAGACTCTTTCCCTTCCTGGAGGCCTAAAAAGCGCTATCCATTTCGTCTGTGATGGGAGCGGCATCTTCCGACGTCGCCCATCATAGACCCGCCTAGACTATTGCCTTTCCTGGGGCCTGAAAAGTGCCATTTCGTCTCTGATGGGAGCGGCATCTCCCGAGATCATAGACCGTGCTCTAGACACTTTCCATTGTTCAACTTGTGTTGGCCTTGTGCAGAGTCTCTCATGAAGTCAAGGTGAATTGAAACAAAAAGGAGTTGGAGTCAGGCTCAGTTGAACGGTTAATTGCTTAGTAACTATTGATCACAAAGTTGCGCTGTACTGAGCTCAATTCTAGGACAATTCACTTGAAATCACATTGGGAGATCTGTAGAGGATCCATATGTAGGCTATTACATTTTGAAAGTGTATGGGTAGGATTTGAGTCCAGTAGAAAATTAACAGTCCTATTTTGATCACTTTGCATATACAAGGGATTTGTGGATCAAAACATAGCTGCACTTGGCAACTCTACTGCACTTCCAATTTGGTCTCAGAAATTCAGCCATTTGGTAATGTACATTTTACTGTGCTGTAAATGCTTGTCACAAAACCCAATGGAAACCGAGCCTATACTGAAGCCAGGAAGGTGCTGTAAAAAAAAACTTTGCTTAACTATCCGGGCAAGCTAGAGTATGTGTCTCTTGGGCTATTCTAAGCAAGCAACTTTGTACTTATTCTCCCTTTGTTTCCAAGTGGTGAATCCCTCTTAAAAAGGTTTTGTTTGGGCACCTTTTTCTTGTGTTTCAACTAGTGCATAGTTTATTAAATTTTATGTGGGTGATCAATAGTAAAAGAAATTGGATATGGGCATGGAAACAGATGAGGTCGTGAGGATAAGAGGTGCAGTGAAGAGAGAGGTTACAGGTATGCCCGGAGGGCCATTTGAATAATAGGTGGCGTGGTCTTTTGAATACGGGTTGGGATTTGGCCGTTCGGAGAAGATGAGTGTTCTGAATCGAATGGGATCGATCCTTCCGGAAGTACGGTCAGCGTGTGACTATCGCCGTCGATGAGGCCCCGCTCATCATGTTTTGGCGCTGTGGGGAAACGGCCAGGAGCTGAGGGATCTGTTCTGATTATTTTTTAGCCACGATCTCCAGGATTTCGCGCTCAAGCTCCGGGGGGAGAGACGAATCGTCTCCGACGTGGTGGATATCGTGGCCGGCGATCATCAGAGAACCGCTGTGACTGTCACCTCGCTTCGCCAACCCCATCATGATCAGCTCTCACGCACGGGCCCCAAGGTCTTGGGCGGGTGCACATTAAATTATCGATGACATGATTTGGTGAGGTAAATGTAATGCTTGAACATTGAGTGGCGGTCATCCCACATGGGTTGATCAATGCTCACAAACAAAACCACAAAACAAGATCATATAGAAGTTGGAACTAAAGAATTCCGCTGCCCGACGTCGATTCCTGAGCTCACAGGCTGAAACCGAATAAGTCATTTGAATATCCGGAATCGGTCATACGTACCTCTTTCCAGCAACGGACTCGTCCGCCAGAGACACAGGCTCAGTGGTGCTACTTAAACAGGACAGAGCACGGCTCTGCAACGCAAGACGTCGAGCACGAGAAATGCGACGGGCGGGGAGGGATCGCCTTTCATTGCTGGCGTCTCCGAAATTTTTCTGAAAATTGAATGAAAATGGAGGTAAAGGAAAGTGACGCATAGATCTCACGCTTAGCAGCTCGAAGTCCTTCTTGAACAAGGAAACTTTGGTCGACTTGTCGAACAGACCGAAAAAAGAGCCAGTAGCGCCTGCAGAAAGGTCAGTGGAATCTGCCAGAGTGGTATCAGGACGGAAAGTAACCTGCATTGACGTCAAGTCCGGCAGAGATGACGAAAGAGCCCCCGAAGCTGGCATCGGCGGTTGTAGTCTCTGAAGCGAGGGGGGCACTGGAAGTCGAGGTAGAAGTTGCAGGGTCAGTCGAGGTAGCAGCCGCAGTATCAATCGAGGTAGAAGTTTCAGTGTCAGTTTCAGTGTCAGTCGATGTAGAAGTTGCAGGGTCAGTCGAGGTAGAAGCCGCAGTGTCAGTCGAGGTAGAAGTTGCAGTGTCAGTGTCAGTGCTAGTTGCCGTACTTATGGTTATGAGCTTATTGAAGGAATTGGAGGCCCCAACTCACCTCGATGCATCTTCTTCAGCTGTAGATCTGAGGAAATGTTCAAAGAATGTTGCGCATAGAGATGAAGGTCATACGAATCATCGGGGTCGTTGTCAGTCGAATCGGTATCAGTCGAATCGGTATCAGTCGAATCGGTATCAGTCGAATCGGTATCAGTCGAATCGTCAGTGCTACTATACAGACATGAGACCCGGTTTCGCATGACCTAAGACGGGCTCACTCGTCGGTAGTAGAATCGCTGTGATATTAATATAATCAGAAACAACTTGACCGGATAATGACTGAATCGGCCTACGTCGAAACATCTGTGTCCGAGGGGTCGGTAGCACTTTGTTGAATCATCAGATCTGACTCTCTATTCGAAATATAATACTGACCCTGAACCGTCCGAAGAATCAACCGCATCCGAATCACTGCTATCCGTGTCTGCGTCCCCTTGTTCCGGGACGCCGTCATTTGAATCGCTACTAAATAATCAGGAACAGTTTGAGTGGAAACGATGAATAATCTAATACCTTGAATCATCTGTGACGTCCGACGGGTCGGACTCATTCGTAGCGCTTTGGTCAAAGGATTAGCTCTAGTTTTCTTTCTGGCGGAGACCGGGACTGACCCAGATTCGTCCGCAGGGTCGGCCGTGTCGCCGCTAGTGTCTGTGTCCGTGTCTGGCTCGGCGTCGTCCGCAGCGACGCCGTCGGAATCGCTGGTGAACAATCAGTAAAAGCTTAAATTTAATTCAGTCAGACCCACTTTGAATCATCTGCGTCGTCCGTGTTGGTTCCATCTTCCGCTGTTGATGGGTCAACGTCATCGGCACCACTGTTTCCAACAATTAGATCCAGTTTCCTCTTCAGCTGCAATGGGAACCCACCCGAAGTCATCTGAAGAATCCGCGGATTCGGTGGCATCGTCTGAGTCGCTGCCGTCGTCCGCAGCCGTTGGGTCGTCCCCGTCGTCTGACAAGTCATCCCCCGCATCCTCGGACGAATCGTCTTCAACGTCAGAGCTCGCGTCATCCCCAGAGCCATCCGCAGAGTCATCCTCCTCGTCATCTTGTCGCTTGGAGTTCGCCTGCTCGATTGTCGCGCTCGCGCCCTAACATGCTTGTTCATTAATTCAGGCCCTTGAAAATCATTCGCCCACGCACCGCTTTCCCGTCGACCTTGAGCGTCATTGTCGCCGACGCATCCAGGTCCAAGAACACTGTAGCATCCACCACACCCAGCGCAGAGATGCCTAGATTGATTGACGGAATGATGTGGCCTTCGACGGTACCGGTTGCCACCGCCGAAGTGTCAGCAGAGAGCTTCAACGCTGAAAGTAATTTGACCATTAGAGCTGAACCTACGCGCCTGAATTGAATATGACATACGTGTGTCCCCGAGCGAGAAGGACCCGCCGGATGTCTTCCCGTTGGGCGGGAAGAAAAGCTGAGCCTTTTCTACGTGGTAGTTGATGCCTATCGACGCGTCGACATTGAGATCCAGTGTCGCTTTGGCATTTACGTTAACTTCGAACGTCGGGCCGATGGAGAGAATCCCTGCTGGAACTCAGTGCGAGGGTATGTCTCGGGTGAGTCTCCACGCACCCGGGAAATCCAGTCCGGGGATTCCGGTCTGGAAGAGTTGGATGGTGCCAGAATCGAGTGTTCCCTAGTGGAAATACATTTGAGCAAACCAGGCGTGAGGAAAGACCAAACGAACAGATAGATCAGCCGTGAGGTCAAGGGTGCCGGTCAAGTCAGCCGTGAGACCTGGAGCGCGTTAGCATGTTCTGGCACGATAAGAGTTGCGGGACCCACTGGCAATGATTGAAAAATCCGTAATCTGAAAAGCGTAAAGAAATGGTATTATCGCAGCCGTGCAGTCCGCGCACCTTGGGAGGCACAATCGTCCCAGTGGCCGCGACTCCAAGAGTTACGACAGCGTGTGCAGTAGCATCCACATCCGCAGAGGCCGAGGCAGCTTTAAAGCTTCAGGTTAGCGGAATCGATTTTTGAAAGCTGAATAACGCACAGATGGGAGGGCACGACAGAGTCTGTTCAAATAAGGCCACCTTCTTACTGAAGTCGGCGGCAGGAAGGGCTTTGGACTGGGTGATGTTGATCGTGTTCGCGCTGGAGACAGCATTGGATATTGCTGGAAATGAATGAGGCACCGCGGACAGGAATATGGACAGTTTCATACCGTCGGCGGCGTCGGACACAAAATTACTGGCCTGGCGCCGGTTCAGACGGCTGCGACGTCGGGAAGCTGGAGTGTCGTTCGCGAGGATATCGTTGATTCCCGGGACGTTCGCGCCCTTGATGGCCAAGTTTACAGCCCCCGTCCTGGTGCACATCAATTAGCGAGTTCGGTCGCGACATATATTATGCGAACTGCACTTGTTGTTGTTGACGGCAGCGTAGTTGGTGTCCAATGTGATCGCTTGAACCTGGGGCTGCGAGCCGTCTCGACGGACGATGCGGGCAGAAATAGAGGCGGGGATGGACTGATCTGCAGGTACCCACGTCTTAGCGACGCGCGCGAACGGGCCCTTGCCGCACTGCCTCAGTGAGTGAGCCTCGCATCACACCCGAGGTAAATGGCATAGGCTGACGTACACTTTCGGGTAGCCGAACAATCGTGTCGACGGCGCCGTGGCCCTGATACAGATGCTGGCACATGGAAGTGTCGCTGCCCCCCATGCATACGAGTCGGATGTTCTGCGACAGAGCGTCCGGGGAGCAACCCAGGATCTTCCAGCCCGCTGCTTCCGTGATATCTCCGATGGCTGTCTGCGACCCCCACTGAAATAATTGCGCTCGAGTCAGCCGATGAGAAGATTGCTATTCTGGAAGAACGTACAATCTTTATGCTGCCCGATGAAGAAGAGCCATTCGTGGAAGGAAGATCGTAAGAACAAATTCCAGTGAGGCATGGCTGTTGAAATACATTAATGGTTTGACATAGGTAAAGATGAATCTTCACTTTCGTCCAATCGTTGGCCGCGCGAGCGGCCGTGAAAAAAGAGAGAATTAAGAAAGTGGGGGAAATCATGCTGGTGAGAAGCAAGAAATCGACGAAAGGAAGGCCGGCCGGGGCGAGAATATATCAAAGGGAAAAAGACAGAAAGAATGGACTGGCCAAGAAGGAGAAGGAACGAAGAGGGGCCCGGGAAATGGTGTTAGTAGGGAGACGAGACTGAGGTAGTACGGCGGATTTATATAGTCTAATCCATTGGCAGGTCTAAGCGCTGTCCGATCAGTTCAATTTCGTGCCCACATGTCCGAGATCTTTGTCAGAAGGTGCCCGTCGCACCATTGCGTTGATTAATGTTGGGGCGCTTTAAAGAGGGATGCCGCAAACCTAAAGGTCGATTTCTGGTGCAATAGGTAACGGAGAGCACAATTAAGTCAAGGTTTCGGCGCTGGCCCCTGCTTGAGCCCGGAGATTAATCACCAAGTCAATAACAGCACGCCAAGGGCATTGACAGACAGTGAGCCGTCAATCCGAACGCTCAAAGGTATGCGGAAACGGCCAAGAAATCGTGTGGATGGGCGGCGGTATCACGTTCAGCTGTCGGGAAACGCCAGAGTCGAGAGTCGAGAATCAAGTTACAGCAGCCTCCAACTGGGTTACAGGCCCATGTGAGAATCGCAATACAATGATTAGGCAGCCAAAAGTAGGGCTAGAGTTGCTTCCGAGACCATCCGCAAGTCCTGGGGTAACGGAGAAGGAAGGGAGCAGGTAAAGTTGAGAGGTAGGCAGTCCCCTATTGATGAAGAACGTCAGGAGCAGCAGAGGAACCGAGCATGCATTCTAATAGTGCGACCGAATGAACCAGGAATGTTTGTAGCACCATTGACAGGATTCGGCAGGGCAGGTTTGGACAGACTCGCAATGAGCCCACAGCTCGGGATTGAGCATTCGGCGAGTCGAGGACTCCGTGCGGACCACGACCGTGCCACGTGGTCGGGGGTCAGGCCACGTACTAGCACTGAACAGCGACGGGCGGATTTCCATATCACTTACTTGTGAAGGACGTACCACCGACGTACCAGATGTACGGTGGGCTGAAGCTTGAAGGTTCGGGCCAAGCCGCTCGATCGATCGATTGTCGATCGATCAATGAATCAATGTAACTGATGTGACAGAGCATCACTTCGTGTTTTTCCTTCCTCCGGGCAACCTCCGGGTCTTGTCCGAGTCCCTTTCTTTTGCTGCCTTGCCGTGATTGGTACCGAACCTCAGCCACAGCATCGGGCGTTAGGAATACTGGAAATTGTCGAGCTTATTTGTGTGCAGCTTAGCTAGGAGGCTATCATATCGGAGGATGACGCTGGGCCGGACGACTTAGACGTGGTTTTTGGGGCGGCTAATTTGGCTGCGCTTGCCAGGACATCCACGATCTTTCAAAATTCAGCACTGGATTGCTTGTGGAAGAATCAGAAAGGATCAGAGTACCATTGTTAATCTACTCAAGTGCATGCCGAAAGATCTATAAGATATCACCGAAACTGGCGATAAGGATGAAGAGGTGCTAAATATTATACGGACCAGACTCGCACCTCCGTCGCTGTCCTATCGTTTTTGACCAACTCGTTTTAGCGTTTGCTACGAATCATAACCGCTGCAGATTGGGAGAGCCCCCTCTTCTACTCTCATCGGGTGAAGTCGTTTTGCATGGAGACTTCGTGCCCGATTGAAACCTCCGATTCTCTGGAGGCCCTCAATCTTTCCCTGCCGGGAGATTGCGTATTCCCCAAACTCCCAAAGTTGCGCTGGTATCAAGGGCGTCCCGAGTCATTCCATCATGTCCGCTTGTTCTTATCACCCACGATCCACACACTCACCCTCGCTAATATGCGCTTGTCCTCCCATATATGCATCCTTTTCAACCTCCCACTCAAATGCCCCTATCTGACAGAAGTCGCACTTTATATTCCAATGCCCTCGGACAACATTGTTTCGGCCGTATCCACATTTGTACGCAGTTTGATGCGCATTAAATCACTGATCGTGCCATGTATTCCGTGAATGGAGACGTACTGCAACCTATGTTATCCTTTGCCAACCCCGTCGATGTCTCGCTCGAACACCCCGTGGGATTCGACCTAGACGATGCTACGATCCTCCAAATGGCTCGTTCATGGCCTCGCCTCGCGTCTCTATTCCTCGAGGCGCGACCCCTCCACCATATTCACCCTCGCGTGACGCTCGAGGGCGTTTATTTTCTCGCAGAAAACTGTCACAGCCTTCGCAGACTTGGGATGACGGTCGATGTGACTTCCGTTCCGAACATCAGGCTGGACAAGGAGAGGCGGAGAGCGGCGCAGAAACGACTTTTCACGTTCGATGTCTCCCTCTCGCCCGTCACCAACCCCGGCCGCGTGGCCGTATTCCTTGCGGCGATCTTTCCCGAATTGAGGCGGATCATGACGTTTTACGACAATCGACTCTATCTGGATGACGACGAGCATGAGATTGGCAGAGCTGACGTCTTGGAATTGCACAGCCGCTGGAAAGCGGTCGAGGACGTGTTGCGTTAACATTGAACCCGGCACAGAACAGTAGGTAATTTATACTCCCGCGGGGTTTAGATTGACTCTGTTCGCAGAGCACTTCCTTGATCCGGCGCGTCGCTTGGGACACATTCAACCCATCCAAAGCATCCGACGATATGCGCTTGCGCTAGGTTTATTTCCTCATAACGATACTGCGTTCTGATTTCGCGTCTCCGAGAACTTTTGGCGCATCGTTGTCTCTCCCTTTTCTCGACCTTCTCGTTACCTGTGGGTAATATCCAGAACCTCTTTATTAGCACTGAATCATACGTACTAATGTTTACCATCCATCCTACCAAAGAGCTCGGATCTCGGCATACTGCGCCCACTGAGCAACTGTCCAGTCCCGGTGCGATTTGGCAATTCCGAATTTAATTCCATATGACCGCATTTTCTGCCGTCGAACGGGCTTAGAAGTCAATCCTGGGCACCGGGCCTCGTATTCTCTTGAAAGTTGAAACAGATGGTACGTTTTGGGTACGTGATGCTCGGAACTCGCACGGCGTAGGTTCGCCGGGAACTCGGTCTCAAATGACAACTGTCCTTTCTGTGGTGACTCACAGAGGATGGGGAGTTTCCGCTCCTCAATTTTGGCGTTTTTTCCGCATCACTGTAGCCAAGATAAGATAAGATTAAGAGTGGAGCATCAGAACGATCTCCCACTTGTCTATCATTTCCAATCTCGCGGTCAAATGTCCGTCTCTAACAAACGTGTCGATTGCAATCCAAGGCATTGAGCGCTTGGCTGTCCCCACCATATCCACATTCGTGTGCGACGTGAGGTCTCTCAAATCACTGGAGGTACCCGGGCTGTATGCAGCAGCGTTTGCACGCATAGCTGGCCATTCCGACCTGACGTTCTTGCACTTCCAACTCCCGCAGACACGGTTCCCTTCCCTCCGCCCGTTTCTGGTTATTTTTTAGCCCTGACTTATCTCACCGTACCGACAATGGAGTTCGCCACCTCATTGCTTTCTATGTCGGCAATCATCCTTTTGTGCAGCTTACCGTCGGTACACTTCTCACCAGTTTAATCGCTCGACAATTTTACTCGTAAAAAAGCATTGCGGACATTCGTCTTTGCGAGGATTACGGGTGTCCAGCAGCAGTCCTGGTCGCGACCCGCTAACTACTGCCCAAGTCAACAGCTACTCTGGGGAGCGAGAATCTGCTTCCTCTGTTCTCTTTCGCCCACCTCTTCACCAGCGTACTTGCCCACCGAGTCGGCTTGATCTTGACGACGCCACGATCCTTACCATGGCTCACGCTTGGCCTCGGATTGCACATCTGGAGCTCGTAGCAGGGCCCTTGCGTCATATGCACCCCCGTGTAATGCTCGAAGGGATCCCCACTTCCGCAGCGCATTGTCCCAGTCTGCGCACGCTGAAGATAACATTCAACGCCAGGGTAGTCCCCGAACTGCGACACACCCCGAGAGTGTTTCAAGCGGCCCTTACCTGCGTCAGTGTTTCGCTCTCCCTCATCAGTTACCCCGCCCCCGTCACGGCCTTCCTCTCTACGATCTTTCCCAACCTGCAGTGGATCGAGGCCTTCTATGAGGACCTAGGAATCGACAGCCAGGATGAGAATGTGGAAGCAGAAGCCGAGGTCATGGGTTCGCCTTTTGTCTGGAAAGCCCTAGAGACGGCCTTGAAAATACTTAGTGCGCACACCGTCTTTCTGTCTGAGGCACCTTTTGATGTTCACAGGCGACTGAAATGCTCTACCGCATGTCTCTGAATCTCATATAAATTCCAGAGCTGCTTGCTGCAGATTTATCGTCCGCTTCACTTGGAAGCCGCACATGTGTGTATTTCTGTCCCTGTCCGCAACGGCCTCGACGTCGAGAGCCAGGATCAAATTTAAAATGAAATTGTGGTCTTTCACGTCGAGTGTGAATTCTAGAAGATGAGCACCGGGCGCTCGTCATCTTCACAAATAGCCACCAAGAAGATATCTCCACCAGAGACAGCCGGACGGTTCGCGGCGGGCTGAATGAGCGGGCTCGACAGGCAATGCCGTCTCCGTGAGCAGATAGATCACCACCTGCCGGATCACTCCCCGCTCCATCCGGCCTCTTTGCCATGGCGCGTCCCCGTCTTTGAGACGCAGTCGGTGGGTTCTCGGCGAGGGGTTTTTGAACACATGCACAAGGGGAGAGGTCACCCGGAAATGTGTGTGCGCTGATCTATGCAAGAATTGATGATTAGTACCAGGAAGTGGACATTTACGGAAGAGGTTTTTTGTCTTCTTTTGGATCGGACATGAGTCATAGTCCTTCAACATCTAAAATGCATCTTTGAAATTTCCCACTAAACAGGATAAAAGGACATAAATACGAAGTTTGGCGGGCAGTACCACGGCCTCACCCCCAAGTAAGTATGTGGCCGTGATGCATGGGGACTTCTAGCGGTCGCCGATGTTCTGTTCACTTCGGAATAACCTTGTCTTTGTGGCGGTCACTTATCATCCAGGATGCCTGAAATCTGGAAGTCCTGAAGGTCGAAACCGGTTTCTGGCTAGATCGTCTCTATTATGATTGTGAAGGGAAAACCAAAGTAAAGTGTGGCGGCAATCCCTAACGCGGCACCGCCCATCGCTTCTCTCGCTCCTCGTGCATAAACTCTGTGATTCGTGCCCAAAAGGATCCCTGTAGAAAAAACTTCCAGCACGTTGCCTTCGCAGGCTTCAAACGTCCAAAGGTCCTGCCCGGGATCGAACCGGGGTCACCAGAATTTCGATTGCTGAAATCTCACCGATTTCGTCAAAATCTGGAGTGATAACCGCTACACTACAGAACCGGCGGCAAGCAGTTTTGCGTTAACTATGTTGTCTAAAGTCCCAAATACTCTACGAAAAGCCCCGAACTTCTTCAAATGCGCAGTGGATCTGGCGAAATTTGCTCGTCCGACTTGTTCCTCAAGTCAGTTTGGAGATTTTGGATCCCGCCAATTCAAATGGTGCCTGCATTGGATGCGCAGTTCGGTCGGAGGTGCGCAGCAGGTCAGAACTGTTAAAATTCGGGATCGCGTGTCAAGCCAATGTCAAGCGCTGTTACAAGCGTAAATGCCGCATAGACGTCAGTGCTGTTTTCCTCGCAGTTTGCGCAGTTGAAACATCATAGAACTCCGATGGTGTCGGCGGTAGGCCCGCATCTCCGACCATGTGACAATGGATTGTGGGATTCTTCTACAGCATCATGTCCATTTCGGGCTGAACCGGGTGAATGCGGGTATTAATCTATTTCTGGGGTGGGGCACATACTGCGGAACGCGGGACGTGCCAGTGGTCAGTTATAAGACCGCTCTCTGACCGGGTTCTCCACCACTGCTCTCTCATGTCGCAAAGCGCCTTCGAGCTCAAGGACCGCGTGCCGTCGCATACTGAGTCCTCCACCTCTCGGGGAAAGGCTGTGGACCGTCCTGCCGATGGTGAGCTACTTACCTTCTCATGGGAAAAAAACTCGACGCGTGCGCATCAGCAGTGGCGGGACCACCCGCCGTACAAGCTCCACGGCGGGCAAACGGTGGCGACACCCAGCACCTGATAAAGGTCCAGCCGCTGAAGAAAGAGGAAATGCAGGCAAGTTATACGGCATCCGCATTTAATTCCTTTCTCACATACCAAAAAGCCGTCGTATGCTCAAGACCTGGGAACTGACGAGGTTAGCTGAGTGTGTTTTACGAGCACTGTCTGTTCCTCGGACCTGCTTGTCCTTCCGGCCCGGATCTCATGTATCCATAAAGGTTACACACGGTCTCTACGGATCCCTCCTCCAAGGCCTCGGATGCGTCGTCGGTTTGTGCGGGATGGTACCTTGCATGCCATGCCCAAATCCCTTCCGTCAAGTTCAGCAAGGCACGTTCCCTTTCTCTGGTTTGTGCTATGCACATGTTAAATGTACCCCAGGTTCCGTCGGCCTCGTCTCCAGATTCGGGCAGTTCTACAAATCAGTCGATCCTGGACTGGTGCAAGTAAACGTCTGCACAGAGTCCCTCCGAGTCGTCGATGTCAAAATCCAGATTATCCCAATCGGTCGGCAGGGTGTCATGTACGTTGCCCTTCCCTAGCAAGGTTTCCCTCATTGACAGATTTCCCACAGCACGCGTGATAACGTGAACGTTGAGATGTACGCCCCTCTGCGGCGTTAAACTCCCCCGAGCTTATATTTCCATCGCAGTGACTCCGTCATCTACTATCAAATCAACAACCCCTACCGCGCCGCGTTCGGCATCAGCGACCTGCACAAGGCGCTCATCGAGCGCGCGCAGACAACCCTGCGCCAAGTCGTCGGCGGACGCGCGGTGCAGTCTGTCGTCACCGAGCGCGAGAACATCGCGTTCGAGATCGCCGAGATCGTGAGCGACGTGGCGGACCACTGGGGTGTCACCATCGAGGGCATCCTCATCAAGGACATCATCTTCTCCGCGGACGTCAGCGCGAGTCTCAGCAGCGCGGCGCAACAGAAGCGGCTCGGGGAGAGCAAAGTTATCGCCGCGCGCGCGGAGGTGGACTCCGCGAAGCTCATGCGGCAGGCGGCGGACATCCTGGCAAGTCCGGCGGCGATGCAGATCAGGCAGCTCGAGGCTTGTGCGTTGTTAATTTTCCTCCTTGCGTTAGTTCGCTGACGACATGCGCGAAACAGTGCAAGCGATGGCGAAGTCGGGGCAGAGCAAGGTTATATTCGTGCCGATGCAGCTGCAGTCCGATATTGTGGGACAACTGAACGCTGCAGGCCCAAACACGGGTCGAATCGACAGTGGGGAGGGGTCTTCGACCTTGTGAATATAGGGGATCTCTCGATTTCCGGCCTTCTCCAGTTCAAAATCGACAGCTGCCGACCTCGAAGCGTACTTATTCTTAGCCATGCCTATTTTTTCCTTCGTAGCTTTTGCAATGAATTGCGAGCAGACCCACGCCACTCTTCAGTCGCGAGTGTTCCTCATCTCCAATCTAAATTCATGATATAATAAATATGTGGCGGGGATGGCAGCTTGCAGTTCATTTTCGGTTCAGTCCTGATGAGCCGAATGTCCGCCACGGGTAGAATGCCACCCCAGCAAGATAAGTTTACGATGATAATCTCGGTAATGGGAAAGTTTCTAATGCAAAAGGGCGTGTACTCCTTGCAAACATATGAGCAGATAGGCGATGCGAGGAGGCACGGGTTGAGATGGTGGAGCGACTTATCCCGACTGCAGCCGAAGTCGGATCGTAAGTAATGCGATGCTGCTCAATGAATTGCCAGACGGGGCACAAGAAACATCTTACGCTACACATGTGAAGGGAGCTCCGGCCTAATTCTTCTGGTCGATGTTTACCTTCAGAATGCTTTCTACCCCTTCCACTTGCCATGGAAAACGACCAAACGCCGACGGCCTACTGCGCGAGCGTCGTGATCGGTCTATACGTACTTGAGTCGGGGAAAGAGGTTGGAGAGGAAAGCCCCGACGCCAGACGTGGAGGATATCGCGGAATAGTCGACGAACAACCTGGTGAGATTGCCTTGTAGCGTTGTCGCCGCAACCGGGACGACGGAAGCGTCGATCAGAATGTGGAGGCACTGAGAGAGGGACAGTGGGCGGCAAACGCAGCGAGAGCGCTGAGCATGACGCGGGTTTTGGCAAAACGCTCGTGGTAAGGGGGCGATACCAATTCGAGGCGCTCCATATGGATCTACGCACGCGCCATGTCGAGAGCGTTAGCATCGTCGAGGTCGAAGCCTATCGCCGCCTGGAGGTAGACTTCTGTGAGATTGGTGAAGCAAAAGAGGTGTCGCAGGATGGGCCCAGTGATGGTATCGAGATGTATGTTCTGCTCTTCACCAACTTCCAACAAATCGACATCGATGGTGAGTACATAGGGCAGAATGCGAGCAATGAGCCGCCAGCGCGGAGTATAACTCGGACAGGTACGCCGTACGAGGGAAAGATGCGAATGTGATGGAGACCGGGGATAAGGGGGTGGTGAATGGCATGTTGCTTATAAACGTGGTCGTGAATTCAGGGGATGTGTCCTCGAAGTGTAGAGATTCCAGACTAAGGCTCCAACCGTTTAGTTTTCGTTTACGAAGGCCCGTAAACTAAACGGTAAACGGTTCACAAACGTTTACAAACGTTTGTAAACGTTTAAAAAAGATAGATTTAAGCGCAATAAATTTATAGATTGTAAGTGTAGATGGTACTACGTAGTTGCGACATCAGGAAAAATCTCCCGAGTTAATTTCGCGTAATTTCTGGGAAATTATCTTGCCGGGACATAATCTTACTACATGTTCAAAATTTTCGGATAATCTCGTGAACATTTGAGGACATTCTGGTGAGAAATCCAAACAATGGCGGCAGAAGGTCCAGAAGCCATCTATACGCACTCAGTATTAACCAGCTACCCAGATCAACAGACACAAATGCGATGGCCGGTCAAGAACTCGTTTCGGGACCATCGGGTCCGGGGAAACATCGGACTTGCGTAGACATCATTCAAACTCCGATGATGCCAAACAAACCACAATGAAGAAGTCGTACCATTCTGTTTTTCTTCTCTCACCATCATCGTGCTTCCCATTCCTGAGTCCCTCCTTCCCGGTTTTTCCCTCCTCCTTTTCATGCGCCTCCCCGTGCTGTCCACTTCCCCTAAGCCTGTCTTGTTGGCACCTTCTCCGCGCCCAAATATGCCACGTCACTAGGCCAATGCCCGCCTCAGGCCCACCCAAGAACTTGCACCCCGCATCCCCGCTGTGCAACTGGGGCGATATATCTTAGTGCAAGAGGTGTGCATGTTTCCTTCGTCACGCGCACTCCCTATATGTGTCGGTATGGGTCTGCATAGCGACAATGCTTGTCAACGCCCTCCCGGACCTCAACACTGCCTAATCTTCTGCAAGGGCCCCCTCCTCGCTCTGCGCAAGCCCTCCAAACTCATTCCGCATTGCCCGCATTGCACCGTTGCTACGTCGGTTTCGCTCTGTTGCTACGTCGGTCTCGTTCTGTTGCCACGTCGGTCTCGTTCGCTCTTTGTACGCTTCCCCCCACACATTTCAAGCTTCAACATCAACAAGTTCCCCCATTTGTGCTCTCGATCCTCGTCGCCTGGTCTTTCAAGCCATCAATCTCGTCAAATCCCTTCTTGCCCAAGTACATTCGTGCCCACGAGTTCTCTCGAGCCTCAATGCTGTCAAATTCCCCCACCATGCTTTTCAATACTCGTTAAGCTCTTGAACTCCAAACCCCTTTCCCCAATGCATTTGACTCAGAGTCATCAAACGAGGCTCGCAAAACAGGCTCGCGAAACGTATACTAGCATAGCTCTATTACATATATGTACTGCTTAATGCTATTCATTTCATCCTCTACTTGGTGTCTGGAGCAAGTATGAAGAGAATGTAATGCCCAATAATCTATCGAAAATGGCACAAAATTTGGCGAAATCTGATTTGGGTAACAATATTGGAGGACACTTGACAAACTCGACATAATCGACATAATTTGGGGAAAAGTTGGGTAAATTCTGCCAGATTACCTGGGGAGGCTTTTCCTGATGGACTGTTTTGACTTGAATAACCCAGCCTTGATTCACATCTTTGTAAGCATGCCTTTCATGATAGTGTCAGCATGCATGGGAGCGGGTTTCGTGGCAGAGGTGTCGTGATGTTGAAAAGAGGTGCTCAACAGATACGCTGGTACCTGGAATGGCGAAGAAGTCGCGAGCCATTGCGGCAATGACCGGAAAGTCGCGTTTGTGTATCTACAAGGCCAGATTATTAGCGACAACAGGTAAAACAGACATCCACCATGCACAGTGTCGAGGAAAGATCTCGAGGTTTTGTGGGCTTGGACTGTTGAGTAGTTGGAGGTAAATTCTGAACCTTCACACCCGCAGCCTTCTTGTAGGTGTCAAAGACAAATTCAAATAAGATGCGCGCATGTTCTGCACGCTTCGAGCCGATTTTCTGGAAACAGGCCAGACCAAGGCCCGGATGTAGCACTTGGAAACTCGTTCAGAAGCTGTTACAAGATGAAAGAATCGGCTTACTCGTATGAGCAGTGGAATTATGAAGTGATAAATCTATGCGCCATCATTAGGATCAGGCGGAACAATGACTCATGTAACTTACACAAATACAACTTAACCGTCCCCGCAGGTCTCAACAAGTCACAGAAAACATGGGAAAAAATACCGTTTAAACCGTTTTTTTACCGTTGTTTTACCTTTTACCGGGTCCGTAAACTAAATGGATTATTAATCTGTTTACAAACGTTTAGAAACGTTTAGAAACGGAAACGATTGGAGCCTTATTCCAGACTTGGGAACAGCACTTCACCGGAAAGCTCTGGGTGGGATCCGGCATGGACCTGTCCAATTCCCGCAAGACCAGAGACTTTAAACTAGGAAGCTTCGAGAGGTTCTCGAATGTCTCCCGGTCTAGATTCGGGAGGAAGAGATAAGGTAGGCGCATTACGCATTCATCGAGTCACGTGAATGTGACTGATGGGTGACAGTAACGTGGAAAAGCGCGAAATGCCTGGATACGTAAGTATCTGGGTTCTACAGTACCCATACTACTTCCTAAACAAGTAATTTTATCTATATTAGGAAAGTCGTCGTCGCTCACACTAAAAAAACCGTATAGCCACCGCACTGCCTCAGAACCGTGCACTGCCTTCTTCTCCGTTCTTACCCCTGTTGGCCGTTTTAACCCGAATATTACAATCAGGAGTCCGTTTTCGGCCGTCAACCCCTCTTCTGCGGTGCAGGATGATATGGACGGGTTCATGCAACACCAAGGGGGGATCAGGATTAAATTTCGGATATGGGGTCGGGGGTGGGCAGGTCCCAGGGAGGGCTTAAAAAACTTTTAATATATGTGTTGTTTGGAGTAGATGGCATATAAAACCCGCCTCTGGAAGAGTGGAGGAACCCCAGAATGGGGGGGTAGAGGACCTTCAAGGCCAAAAGGGTGTCGGACAAGGGTTTGAAGGCTCCGAGAATTATAAATTGACCTCGGAAATAGACAGGTAAGCAATGAAATTGTGGTCAGAACACATTGGGACTATGCAACAATGTTGAAGAGCTGAGTTGCATGCAACATGGTGTAAGGTTGGCTGGATTGGGAAGCTGTCTATCAGGTGACGGTGAAGCTGCACACGACTCGGAGGCATGGCCCGGGCCTAGGGGTGGGAATCACCTGCTTTGTATGGAAGGACCGGGGGAAGGGGGTCCTGAGGAGGGGGGTCCTGAGGAGGGGGGTCCTGAGGAGGGTTGGAAAAAAACTTTTCAACCCTATATCCGTTTTTCGAATCCCAATTCCCTCTTGTGCAACACCAATAATTTTATCATGCACAAATACAAGTCTAGAGATACGGGATACCCAATGTCCCGAGCATCCAATGCTTGGCCTCACGAGGACAATTCCGACTTGAGGAAAACCACATTTCATACAAGCTCTAGAATAATTGCCTTGACCAGCGACCTTCCAGGTGTCCATATCATAAAGGCTATTCTACCCTCCCCTTTGTCTATATCCAACGATCTTGGTTCAAGAACCGACACCAACCCACTGATCCCGTGCGATAAATATTTCACCAATCCACTGTGTCTCGTAACAGATATTGATCCATATGATAAGCATGGGTGTTGATGCCAGTGTCCAATCAAAACGACGTAAATGTGGGGGAGGAATAAGGGGTTCGAGAAAGTCCCATCCTGACTCCTGCAGCTATTCCCAAGTGAGCTGGAATGTGATTAAGCAGGGCTTGTTTCGACACTGCGAAATGAGGTTGTGGTCCGGCCGTCATGAAAACATGTCAAAGACAGAAGTTTCCACAGATGGCAATCAATTTTGTGCCATTTTTGTGGTCAACCTGGAGTGGACCTAAACGAGGGCACACCTTGGACATGCCACAATATTGTAGGATATAGATGGATGTTGCCATTGGGGCCAAATGGAATGGGCCTCGAAATCCACAACAGAGCCAGTCAAAAGCCAGTAAACGGCAAGTCCCACTTGGTTTACGAGAAGAAAATGATTGGTGTCTGAGATGGTGAACAAGCTCCCCGGCGATCACCACAGGAAGCACACCCCAGCACCGTCCATTCTGGTTCCAACAACTGGGCCGCCTGGCTGCTCACATCCACATCAATAATATAGCAAAACACTGTGTATACGTCCCTTCAGCCTACATACACAGACGACCGACCCGGGCACTACATTCATATACGCCTCACTCCACCCAACACACAACACATATGCATGCATTGCCCCCTACATCGGGTAAATCTCAGACACCGTACGGTGAAGTCAAGTCCACTCCAAACACGCAACAAACGAACTAATAAACACACAGATAGCAAGAATGAACTCCCATGCGTGAGACAGGGGTCTCTTTTGAGACATTCGCCGTTCGGAGACAGCAGGCAGGACATAGAGCCCTCTACTTTTCTTGCTCTCCCGTATCTCTAGACTTGTATTTGTGCATGATAAAATTATTGGTGTTGCACAAGAGGGAATTGGGATTCGAAAAACGGATATAGGGTTGAAAAGTTTTTTTCCAACCCTCCTCAGGACCCCCCTCCTCAGGACCCCCTTCCCCCGGTCCTTCCATACAAAGCAGGTGATTCCCACCCCTAGGCCCGGGCCGTGCCTCCGAGTCGTGTGCAGCTTCACCGTCACCTGATAGACAGCTTCCCAATCCAGCCAACCTTACACCATGTTGCATGCAACTCAGCTCTTCAACATTGTTGCATAGTCCCAATGTGTTCTGACCACAATTTCATTGCTTACCTGTCTATTTCCGAGGTCAATTTATAATTCTCGGAGCCTTCAAACCCTTGTCCGACACCCTTTTGGCCTTGAAGGTCCTCTACCCCCCCATTCTGGGGTTCCTCCACTCTTCCAGAGGCGGGTTTTATATGCCATCTACTCCAAACAACACATATATTAAAAGTTTTTTAAGCCCTCCCTGGGACCTGCCCACCCCCGACCCCATATCCGAAATTTTAATCCTGATCCCCCCTTGGTGTTGCATGAACCCGTCCATATCATCCTGCACCGCAGAAGAGGGGTTGACGGCCGAAAACGGACTCCTGATTGTAATATTCGGGTTAAAACGGCCAACAGGGGTAAGAACGGAGAAGAAGGCAGTGCACGGTTCTGAGGCAGTGCGGTGGCTATACGGTTTTTTTAGCGTGAGCGACGACAACTTTCCTAATATAGATAAAATTACTTGTTTAGGAAGTAGTATGGGTACTGTAGAACCCAGATACTTACGTATCCAGGCATTACGGACAAACTGAGAGATGCACCGCAGGAGTTGCTGATCATGGCGTCCAACTTCGCTGTCAACGACGACCGTCACATGCAGCAGATGAGGGTGTCTGAGTCCAAGAGGGCCAGAAAAGGCCTTGGCGGGCCGGTATTCGTACCCACAGAGACGGTGATCCGCTGAATCCAGAAACATGAAGATATGGGGTCATGCGTCGTCACGGCGGTGATCAAATAATTTTACCGCGGGAAACTGGGCCTAGAACTAGGATATCTAGTTACCGCGGGAAACTTTTTCCGCAAGTAAAAATAAAGTAAAATTAAATACCGCCTTTCCCCCGGAAAAAGGGGTACTTTTACCGCAGATAAGCCGAGGGAAAAAATTATACTTTTACCGTGAGTTTTTCCGGCAGAAAAAGGAAAACTTTTACCACGGGAAAGATCCGGCCTCGATTTTCCGAAGGTAAAAGAACCACTTTTACCTTCGGAAAATCCACGGTAAAATAACAACTTTTACTTTCAATTTTTCCCAAGGTAAATTTCAGCGTACGCGCGCGGCCCGCGGAGCGCCCGCCCAGTACTCGGCTCCGCGCGTGCTCGCGTGCACGCGTGTTCAAGTGCAACGCTGCGCGTGCTCAGCGCCCACATTCGCGCATGCACAGCATTTTTATGTATCCAATGTTGATCCCAAATCTTCGTGTTTCAATGCCAGAAGTCATCAGCAAGCTCTAGGGAACCAGAACAAGGATTTTGGTGGTGGAAAAACCACGGTAAAATAATGAGCGTCCCCGCCCAGTACACCGCTCCGCGGGCGCTAGTACGTCCTAGCGACGCGACTGGCGGGCGCACGGCGGACACGTCTTTGTTCTCTTTCTAAAAGTAGATTTTCCTTTGTCGATGGCATGTCGGCCCGAACTCCGCACGTGTTTCTGCCGTGATCCCTTGCTTCAGTGTATGCTGGGATTGTAAAACAAAGAAGGCACAGTGTCGGCCTCAAAAAACACGATTTGCGGGCGGGCGCTCCCTCAGCGTCCCGCCAACATGCGACGCGACGCGCCGAGCCAGGTGATTGCCGAGCACCGCCACATGTCAATCGCGTGTTTCTGTTCCGGGATTACCGCACGCGAAGCGTATGTGCTGAGCGCGCGCGGGCGCTGAGCAGTGACAAGGAGCACAGATCGGGCGCAGGGGTGCCTGTGCTCAGCTCAGCATGTGCCACGACAATGCCTTGCACACTCTGAATACGAAGAAGAAAAATATTCAAAACTCTGGCAAAACTCGTCATTCTGGGCAAGGGGGTCCCGTTTTGTGAATCAAGGAACCGGTCCCGTTTTTTGAAAATTTGGAGTCGGGAGGTGAACCAACCGACCACGTAATACCCCCACATTATCGGCGACTGGCTAGAGGGCCACCTTGAGGGTTTTAGTGTCCCATGGACCCTTAAATTGGAAGACTGCGGCTTGTGTGTACAGAGGGTGTATTCTGGCATCGTACGAATCGATTGAGGTCGGTGGCCCTCAATTCGGTGAAGTTTTGATGGCTCAGCGAATATTTTGCGCCGGCATGTCCAAAAACGGCAAAAACGGCTTAGTGGGCCGGGTGCCGGAACTTTTCCAGTAAGCCACAAGTGACGTCGCCCTGCGCTCCTCGCACAAGGGTAAATGCAAAGGAGTTGTTCAACACATGAAATGGGCCACTATGATGTACAGGACTGATCATTACTGGCCTCTAGCCTGGTTTGAGTCAAGAACTTGGTTTTGAGTCCGGATAGCAAAAGCCAGGCGGCCACACCAGCTACATGTGGCCGCGCGGTGGCCGATATGCCACATAATGACATTGGAAGAGGGTAAAACTTATATTTAATGAAAAATGAACATAATGAGATGGATTAGGGGATATGGATTGTGATCGTTGGTGGGTCAAAATCCACCCATCCAAAAGCGTGCCGCCGCGCAGCACCAAAATGAGGCGCAGATCTAAAGTCAGCTGGTATGATAATCAGAGGATCTATGTGAACGTACATGAACCACCATGTCCTCGGCCAGGGGCGTCCATCTCCCCAGAAAAACTCGAAGTGTCGGGCTTGCGTAAACCGGTGTTTGGACACCGTACGCCACAACGACGGATGAACAGAGTCTGAGAAAAGGTAGCTTCCCCATTGATGGACTGCACTCACTATGGAGATTGCACAGACCGAATCTCGAAAGGGCAACGCCACCACAGCATCCAATAATCGATTGGCGAGTGCGTAGCCTTCGGGAACATGCTAACTTGAAACTTGAGGGTATTAATGCCAGAGAAGAGCAGGTCCAGCGGTCGGAAGGCGCCCAGGATGTAGCCAGACATCCTACGAACAGATCGAGCACCGGAAGTCGTAGAGAGACGAAGAGGTCGTGGAGATACAAGCTGTTTCTCACAAGCGATGCCGTGCGGGAATAAGAAAACACGTGTTCGGCATCCCGCACCGGTGATCAAGCCGGCACAGTTTGTGATCAACTCCATCAAATTGGCCCAAATTTTGTTTCCGAGGGCGTCCCTACATCCCTTCCAACTTACAGGTAAGGAATTGTAAGAAAATTTTACTCATGGCCTTGGAGGGTCGAAGTGGCCCACTAACTAGTCCGGCCCACTAAGCAGTTGCTGATATAAGGGAATTTGTCACGTGTTTACCATCAGCGCGCCTCGGCTGAAGGGCAAAATTGTACTCAGTGTACACTGCGATGGAGATAGCTATGAAATCGTGTTAAGATGATAAGCCACTCATAACAGGACATTGGAGAATTTTCTCCAGAGCTTTTATAGAATCAATTGACCAAAATAAGATATTATTTGGCGATACTTCGGTCGTCCAGCCCCAGTCGACAGCTGTCCCGCAGGTGTCACTTTTGTTGTTAGTGGGGGAACTTAGGGGAACTCATGGATGCCTCACGCAGTTTTCGCCATTATGATTTTAACTTGATGTGCATTGGACTCAGATGCGCATGTGATTTGAGGCTTACGAAACCCTAGGCGCGTAAACTCTCGTCCAAATGCGGTAACTTTTGCGGGCTGGGCTCGGATTGCGTCCAGTGTCGGTTTAGAGTGTTTTGGAGCCAAATAGTAGTGCACAAGCATCTCCCAGAGCGGTTTCCAATCTCCCAAAACCAGGTTCCCAGAAAAAAAAATTGGCCCTGCCGGGGCAACCAACCAACCGGCTACCGGACCGGGCATTCACGGAACGGCACCCCCTTGATTCTGGGTGACTTGAACGTGACACCGCTCTCTCTTCTCATCAGATTCAGACGACTTCGCTCAAAAGGTCCTCCAAAGTCCCCCAAATCAAATGAAACTCGCTTGACATACTCTCAGCCCACTATTCTCTCGATCCCCCGGTTTTCCTCGCTGTGTACGCTAGAATTATGTCGATTTGACTGCTATTCAATCCCAGGCTTAAATGGGTCTTCGTGCGGCCTGGGAACGTCAATCGAGGAAAGTGGACGCGGGCCAGCGCTACGGTAACTGTGGTGGAGCCTCTGCGCGTCCTGGAGGGGTCTCGGTACGTCACAATAGTTGCTTTTCTGACCCTGGTGCAGTACTGATCGTTTTTTCGTCGAGATTCTCTCCCGGTCAAGATACGGAGGAGAACCGGGAGCCCGCTAGGCACTCTTCTGCGACACCCGCGCTCTCTCCATCGGCCCTGGACCGGTCCGATCAGCGCAACCCAATTGTCGTATACACTATCCTATGCCCCCAATCAAAATTTCCGAGTGCCGTGGACATCGCGGACATCGCGGGGCACTCAACTCGCCCCCGAGTGATACCTGGGACCACACGATGCAGCGGTGAGCTGCCTTGCGCGCGAGCCCGCGCGACCGGACACAGTGTATGTGTGCGTGCAACGATGGACATTGGCCGGCGGCGGTGTATGTCGCACATGCCCCGTGTCGGTGCTTGAAACGCTACATGCGCGGGAGGAACGCGCCGTGGCGACGCACAGTGACGGGCGCTGCCTGGATACTACAGGCAGAAGCGAGGTAGCAGCGCTCGCCGCCGGCGCAGGGAATCAGTGTGCGCGCCGCACGCTGCTCCTGTGTGCGCTGGGCGCGCGTCCCGCTCCGGTATGCGCTGGCTGTGCGTATAATGCGCGCACAGCACCCATACGTCCCAGGAGCGACGGCTCAACACTGTGAACTGGGGCGATGGTTTGGTGGACTGAGGGCCGACGCACGGGCATCAAAGCAGCACAATATTACGCTGATTTACGCTGATTAACAGTAGCGATGTGCGCAACGCAAAAAATGATTTTAGCACCCTTCAACGCGAATTATCTGAGGTCTAAGTGCTCGAACGGCTGCGTATTCCTCGTGACTATCCAACCTCCGATTTCCGTGGTGCTAGGCATCAAACTCGCAAATCGTGCTCGGCGTTGTTGATGGCAGCGACAAGAGCTCGAGTTCATTGTGCCATCAAAATCAAACGGGTGTGTCAGCCCGCCCTTTGATCGTGGTAGGCTCGTAAATGTCCACCCAAAGGCGCTCGTCTGGGCATACGATCAGACTGCGCGGACAGGGCCTGGAGCTGCTACGCATCCTGCGCATCGACCGGCGCAGAGGCGCATGTCTCCTTTCCTTTTCCCTTGCTCTTCTAGCTCAGCTGCAAAGCCTTTCTCGGTGCGTCCAGCCCAGAAACACTCGGAAGTGTGTTAGCAAACTAGTAAGCCAGCTCCCTCCCCTCGTCGATTGCTGAAAGCGCCAGCACGATTTGGACCAGGTGAGTTTCATTTTTATTGCGTCTATGTATCTACGTCTCAAGCGCCAGCGCTATCCAGACGAGGTAAATTTTATCCTTATTGCTGTGTTATATACGGTACGCTAAATGATATACAGCTCCCTGCTCGCGCCGGTCTCAAGCGCCAGTGCGATTCCGTCGAGGTGAGCTTCCTTGTCGTTGCGTCTGTCGATAATTTGTACACTAAATCACGCGCAGCACCAGCGCCCCCACCCACGCCGACCGCGTCCAGCAACCCGTGGGCTTATGTGCCCCTCAGTATCCCAAGCTGGACCCCGTTCTTCGTGGGGATGCTCGGGTACATCGTCTACGGGGCGTGGAAGGCGCCCCGCCCCGGCCACATGGCGTGTCGCACTTTCTTTCCCTTCAATTCTCAATTGCAACTCATCTCTCAGGCTCCGAGGCCTGACGTCGCGAATACAGCCCCGGCCAAAAGCGCGTCCAGTTCCGCCGACGTACACCGCCGCCCCGGGCTCAGAGGATACCGTCGAACGCTACATGGCCCTCAACACGCAAAGGAACAATTGTCAGTTGGTGCAGGTGGCCAAGCATGCAGTGGCTCCCGAGGTGGGAGCGTGCTGGTAGGCGCTTGTAAAGCCAGTTTCGCCTGTGGTGCGGGACGTCGAGGTGCGTAGCTTTCCTGCTCGAAGTTAATTATCCGTTCTGAGATTTGTTTGCAGTACTAGAAAGAAAACTCGACGTTCAACACGCCCGCGAATGATTCGCCTGCTCGCAGTCGGGGCGGGGAGGAAGCCCGAACCTCGATGCTTCGATGTGTAGATGGACAGTTACCGGGAGTTTCAGTTTGCAGTTCATGGAAAGATATAGAATGAATAAACAACATTTTCGCGCGCGCTACATACAATATGAATTGTGGATAGACAACAATTTGGTCCGACGTGTCGATGCCTGAAGGAAGCCTAGCGCAGAATAACTCTGATTTCCCAAGACAGCGATGCCTGGAAGAGATCGTTGGCTTCCTATGAGTCCCGAGGAAAGAAAAACACCGGCAACCACCACAATGTACACCTTGAAGGAGAAAGCGGCTCGATCAATCGAAGATGGAGAAGAAACTCAACAGAACTCACCACAGACCGTGTTTCGTGTTTCGACTGTCATTGAAGCTTCGCTCTCTATAAAATCAAGTCGTCGCATAGTGCGTTCGTTGGACGCGTCGCAGCAGGGTGGTGACAATAGTGAGCCCGGGGAACTGTGCATCTATATCCGAATAGCCGTAAGAATAAGCACGAACGCGACAGAAAAGGAACAGGAAAGGCGAATATGCGAGACTAAGGGAAGATGGTAAGCAAGCAGCGTAAAGAGGATAGGAAGAAATGCACGATGACATCGAATTCGGAGGCGTCCTCCGCCGTTGAAGCCCTCACTCTCCGTGCTGTCACCAAGTGCCCTGCTTCCGTGGCACTTCCTCGAGCCTCCCAGACACTGTGGTCAGACCACTTGCTTCCCACTCGTGATCTGAGGACCACTTCAGTCGATGATGGGTGTTATGCGAGGGGGTAGAGTGGGGAGGCCGTTGGACGACGGCGCGCGATCAGTGTCTCGCCGCCTTTTGCGGCGCACGTCGGATGAAATTTATGGGCCGGCCAGCCAAGGAGAAGAGCGATCGCTGTAGAATATGAGAATTGGAGGGGAAAATGAAGGGGGGAGCGCACCATACTGTGGAAGAGGGCCAAGAAGCGGCTGACCGATTTCCGCCCTTTATATATGTTTTCTGCGGAGGCTGTGTTTTATTAGGCAGGACTGTCATGAGCGGGAGCCAAACTCCACCACGCGACACGTCCGGAACTGCGACCCACTTTCTTCCGACGTCCACTGCCCAGAATGACGAGTTTTGCCAGAGTTTTGAATATTTTTCTTCTTCGTATTCAGAGTGTGCAAGGCATTGTCGTGGCACATGCTGAGCTGAGCACAGGCACCCCTGCGCCCGATCTGTGCTCCTTGTCACTGCTCAGCGCCCGCGCGCGCTCAGCACATACGCTTCGCGTGCGGTAATCCCGGAACAGAAACACGCGATTGACATGTGGCGGTGCTCGGCAATCACCTGGCTCGGCGCGTCGCGTCGCATGTTGGCGGGACGCTGAGGGAGCGCCCGCCCGCAAATCGTGTTTTTTGAGGCCGACACTGTGCCTTCTTTGTTTTACAATCCCAGCATACACTGAAGCAAGGGATCACGGCAGAAACACGTGCGGAGTTCGGGCCGACATGCCATCGACAAAGGAAAATCTACTTTTAGAAAGAGAACAAAGACGTGTCCGCCGTGCGCCCGCCAGTCGCGTCGCTAGGACGTACTAGCGCCCGCGGAGCGGTGTACTGGGCGGGGACGCTCATTATTTTACCGTGGTTTTTCCACCACCAAAATCCTTGTTCTGGTTCCCTAGAGCTTGCTGATGACTTCTGGCATTGAAACACGAAGATTTGGGATCAACATTGGATACATAAAAATGCTGTGCATGCGCGAATGTGGGCGCTGAGCACGCGCAGCGTTGCACTTGAACACGCGTGCACGCGAGCACGCGCGGAGCCGAGTACTGGGCGGGCGCTCCGCGGGCCGCGCGCGTACGCTGAAATTTACCTTGGGAAAAATTGAAAGTAAAAGTTGTTATTTTACCGTGGATTTTCCGAAGGTAAAAGTGGTTCTTTTACCTTCAAAAAATCGAGGCCGGATCTTTCCCGTGGTAAAAGTTTTCCTTTTTCTGCCGGAAAAACTCACGGTAAAAGTATAACTTTTTCCCTCGGCTTATCTGCGGTAAAAGTACCCCTTTTTCCGGGGGAAAGGCGGTATTTAATTTTACTTTATTTTTACTTGCGGAAAAAGTTTCCCGCGGTAACTAGATATCCTAGTTCTAGGCCCAGTTTCCCGCGGTAAAATTATTTGATCACCGCCGTGCGTTCGACTCCGGGCGCCAACTGAGCACCCGAAGGTTTGGGCACAAAAGATCCCTCAGAAATGACATCCGCAGGACGGGGTAGATATGTGCGTCTCGGCCACACTCAAGGAACCTGATCCGATGTAAATATACCATGGGGCGTTCCCAGTCCATCGGCATGATCGGTCGAGCCAAAATCTGGGAATGAATTTGTGAGCCTGACTCGAATTTGCTTGCCATGCTCAGTAGTAATAAGGAGTTAATGTCCTCCGAGTCAGCAGTCGGCGGAATTTCCCAGAGATTGTCGGGCATACACTGAAAGGTATGCAGTAGACTTGGCTGATGATGCCAGAGGGCGTTCAGAGCAGGGTCTTGAAATGTGCGAAATGATCTGGCGAGAGAGGCCGGGGCCCTCTTGTCTTCGCTTCTGAACTTCTGAATATATCGCAATCTAACCGTTCGGGGCCGAGAAGAGAACATATGCTCTCCACGACTTCCACGATTTGAAGGGCTCTACATATGCATGGCCGGGAGGAGCTGGGAAGAGTCAGTATAGGAAGAAGCGCTAACTTCAAGAAAAGTTCGGACCTTTGACAGAGTGTTCGCTGGCAATTGGAAGAGAAGAACTGGAAAGAGAATTGGTGTCTGCAGCTTTAAGATCAAAATGATGCCATCTGATTCAGCGTGCTCAAGCGCTCAAGTCAAAGTTCCCATCGGTGCAAAGTGTCCATCCACCTGTTTAAATCTGAATTCAATTACACTGTTTCTCAAGCACTCTTTCTTCGTTGAGCAGGTAAGGTAACACAAGAACACCGCCATCTATACAATAAACTCTCGACCCTCACTCATCCCTGCGGCCCATACATCTGCCCCTGGGTAATCTCGCTAAAATTGTTAAAGTAATTCCCCCAATCGTTAACCCTAATCAAAAAGCAAAAATTAGCCTCGTCACACACAAACAGAAACAGAAAGAAAAAAAACTGACTCAATCCCCATAGGCGCATTCGTCCACATCGCAATCGTGTCGCTATCAATGAGACACATCATATCCTCCAGCTCGCGGCTCGCTTGTGCGGGGTCCTCAAGACCTGCCGCGTACGGGTCTTCAGACGGAAACCATGTATCGGGGGGCGGCGCCGGCGCGAACGCGCTGGGTTCCATCGGCGCGACGCCCAGCGCACCGCCCCCGGCCGTTGCACCGACCACCCCCGCGAACGACCCCTGGAACAGCGCCTGTTGCGGCTGCGCGTACGGTGCGCGAAACTGCGGGTCACTGATCGGGCGGTCGAACGTCTGCCGCAGGCCGCGCGCGCCGAGATGGATGCGCTCAGTGACATCGGGCGGCATCGGCTCGACGTGGCAGGGCGGGATCCGCATGCCGCGATCAAGCGGCGGCGCTGTGGCGGGAAGTTTCGGGGGCACGGGCACCAGATCGTCGTGAGCCGCCGAAGGGGGTGTATCTGGATTCGGGAGCGGCAGTTGGCCGACGGAGGCCAGTTCATAGAGGATGTCCCTGCAACAGTGTTTAATCGGCATCCCGTCCAAGATTGGTACAAGAAGGACGCACCAGAAGAGCCCTGCAGATTGCCATCTAACAGAAGCAAATGAGCATACTGATCAATACGGAGGGTCCGCGCGCACCGATCCTCGCAAAGCCGCACAACCTCCATGCACTTGTGCACATTCGCGATCTCGCGACTCGGGTCCGGCACGAGCCCCGTGCGCTTTCCGCTCCACACATTCAGCAACAGCACAATCCCCGACGTGAACACGGCGTGCTGCCATCCTTTCATTAGCGCAGCGCCCACCACAAATGAACGGTGTCCGACGCACCAAGCAAAAGACGACCGGCACCTTCCCCTTGCGGCGCCGCTGCACGTCCACCGTGTTCGCGCACGTCCGCGCCGCGCTCGTGCATATAGCCAACGAGGGCAGTGCCTGCATAAAAATACACGTCAGCTCAATGCTCAATTTCAGCTAAATACGATATACCCACCGTCGGCGCCGACTTGCGCAGCATCGGGATGAACGGGCGGTGGATCAGGATCTGGAGGTGCGAGTAGTGGCACTGCAGAGCCACACTCTGGTCGAAGAACACGGGGTCCTTACGGAGCGGGTCCCAGCGCACTGCACACGACAAAAACTCAGTTCCGGGCTACGGAGGTACGGCCGGGAAAAACGCACGGTGCTCCGGGACCTGATCGCGCCATAGATTCAGCGCCGAATCGAGCTCCGCAACGGCATTCTCCTCCCACGCGTCATCCACCGCGAACAGCACGCGCACCTTTGTCAGCGAGTACTACATCCCGCGTATGTCAGACTTGAGAACAGGAACGGGAACAGGGACTGGAAGAAGGAAGACGTACGAGAATCTTGAGGCTGAACGACAGTATGTGGTTCAGCCGGAGCAAAGCGTTAAAAAACGCGACCCGCGACGGCACGCCCGGCGGCTGCTGGAACGGTCGCGTCGGGTGCTCCCAGTACTCGTCGTCGCACTCGATGGGCGGGTCCAAGTCGAAGCTGGACAATCACAATCAAAATTCAAACAAGGAAAAGGAGAATGGGAATAAGAATGGGAAATATAATGAATGAAGAGGAAAGACGAAAGAGGAAGACGCACTCATCATGATTAATCGCACACGTCCGCCCCATGCCCGAGCTGACCGCGCGGTCCATGTATACGAGCACCCAAAACACGCGCTTCCACAGCTCGTTCTCGACCGACGGCTTCTCCACGCGCGACGTACGCCGATGCGCGCCGACGTCCTGCGTGCACATTCATTATTGAGCCGGTGTAGAGAGGAAGAGGGTAGACGCACCTGAGCAAGCCGCAGCCCGACACCGATGAGCGTCCAGCACGCCTGCGGCGCGGACGAGCCCTCGAGGAACTGCACCGCGAGCTGCCGACCATCTTATTATTATCGCTCGCACACGCGCCGGGGAGAAAACCACTCACGCAGTAATACTGCAAATCATACAGCGTTGCCTCCCCAAAGAGGTGTTTCCCGACCAGCGGAACCTGTTAAATAAAGGTCAAGTTGGTCAAGTACGTGACGCGCGCTAACACACACCTGGTCGAACCACGTCCAGCCGCATGCCAGGCGCCCCGTTGCCCCGGCGGGCGCTATCACGCGCGGGTCGTCGCTCCACCGCGACCCGATCGCGCACACGAGCAGCAGCGTCGACGCGAAGCCGTCGTCCCTATAAACAATCAGAATCAGCAACTAAAATCATGCAGTGGATAAAAGGTATGGATCGCTCACCGCAAATGTAGCCCCTCGTTGACGGAGCGCTCGAACGTCGGGCGGTGGAGGAGCGCGATGTACATGTTCACATGCGCAAAGTACAGGTCAATCAAGTGCGCCATGAGTCCGTGTTCCGGGAACGAGTACGCCTGCGTGCCCGGCGTTCGGTTCTCCCACTTGTTTGTTCCAAAAAAAAAAAAAGGGCGTCAGCTGTACTCGGATTTTGTAATTTAACGAAGTTGGGGGACGCACGGGCTTAAACTGCCAATACTGCAGCCTCCTAGACCGCCACGGCGCCGGCCCCCCATCATCATCGTTCTCTCCACTATCCTCCCCGTCTCCGCCATCCAGCTCGTCCGCCTCGGGCGTGGGATAGTCGCTCCCCGCACGCCGCTCCACGCGCCGCACGTCCTCCTTCAGGTCGATGGCCGCCTTGATGAGGGTCGCGCCACTGCTCTTGCCGAGGAAGCGCCGGTCGGGGGTGGTGCCGATCTCGACGGAGAGCTTCTCGAACTGTGCGGGATGGGGTCAATAACGGGACGGGACGCGATGCAGGGCGGGATGAATCAATCAGAGTGTGATAGGAAAACGTAAAGAAAAAGGGAAAGGGGGAAAGACGGAGGACGGAGGAAGCGCGTCTCGGTAAATGCGGTGTCCGGGCGGGCTTTCAATACGAGAATGATGCGAAATCCCGGTGCTGGCCGCGTTTCGAGCCCGAGCCACGCTCTAGCGCACCCACCAGTGCATCCAACATAAATTGTCGGTGTCCGGGCGGGCTCTAACGGAATCGTAAAATCGAAAGAGGGATGGGGTGGGAAACTGGAAAGATGGAAAGACGGAAAACCCCACGATCTGAAATAGATATGGGCGCGGCGTCGCAGATCAAAGCCAGCACCGCAAGGGAGGAGAACGGGCCTAACCCGCGAAAAAGAGCGATCAAAGAGGAGGGCGACGAAGATGGGAAAAGTGTCGGGGATGGCGCAAGAAAGGGAATAAACAAACAACGCACCCTACGCGCAATCTCGAGATGCACGAGGTCGTCCGCGTGCGGGGGCGGGGGCGGGGCCATGATGCTATGCAGCGCCACGCGCATTATGTGCAGCGACGCCTTGCTCGAGTCGAGCAGCCCCTCCTCGCCGTTGGCGTTCCCGTTCACGCCACTCGCACTGTCAGCGTGTGTAGCTCCGTTCGTCCGCTGTGCGTTAGGCCTGGTAGGCGCGGACTTGGCGAACACAGCACTCGCGAGCTCGGCGCGCAGCTGGCGCACAAGCGCCTCGGAGTGTTCGAGGCGCGTCTCGAGCGTCTCGACGTAGCTGCTGGGGGCCCTATACGGTCAGCATACATGCCCAAGCATTCGGAGTGGATTAGAGCCCACTTTTTCGCCGGCGCGCGCTTCTACTTGTTATTTAAGTATGTATACGAATTTAAATGGGGTTGAGACGCACTACGGCCCCCTCCTGATACGTGCACTCCAGATTCGCGTCGATGCACGTCGAGCACTTGTCCCCAGGCATCCCCGAGCCGTCGCCTGCCCAATACTCATCAGTTGATTCCTGCCAGAGCTTCCGTTAAAACGCTACCCACATCGACCTGAGAATACGGTATACATGAGCGCACTGCAAACTACAGAAGCATGGGAACCCACTTTTTCGTCGCCGACAAACATCGCACGCGCGCTGGATGCGGCGCTTCTTCCCCCGATGGAAATCGTTCCCGTAGTCCTCTTCGTTGGACGACATTCGATTTGGATGGAGCTAGGTCTACCCAGCAAGCTTCACAGGATAAGCAAATCCGCAGGCAGAAGTGTCGTCAAGTGAGGCCACACGACCCCAGAGAGTGTACAAGGCGAACCAGGCGATTCTCAGGCGGCCAAAGCGAGAATTCGCAAGGGAAGTGGCCTGCGGGACGACGATTATAAAAGCAAGAGTCAAGCTGTAATCGGCCCCGTCGGCTGTGTCAGACACGCATGTGCCATTGCCGAAGGTGTGACGCCTTGATTTAGACTCCGGTCACATCCGATCATACCCAGACACGCCATTTTGACCCGTCGGCTCACCCGATGCGCTGTATATTCCCTTTCGCCTCGCTCCCACATCCTTCATGTCCGTCGTCTGCAGAAACTGCTGTGTCGAGTATAAAACTCCCACTCGACCGCGATCTACTTATCCGGGAACAAAACTAAAACAGCGAGCCGTTTTCTACATACCTCGCTATTTTCTACAGCCTCTCACGCCTGTTCGGAGCCACCAGGCTCCGCCGATCCAGCCACTAACAGCTCTTGTCTGCTGCGCCGCCAACGACTCAGATACGTGTCAGTACATATATAAACAACACGGAGCGCCCAGGTCTGCGTGTGTGACCGGCGAAACTTTCCTCTGACCAATACTAATAGTCAAATGGCGGATAGACATCCGCCGCGCTTCCGCGCATCCCCATTGGTAGCTATTGTGGGGAAGGGTTCGCTCATGATGATGTAGCTCGATGCTATGGGGTATATCGTCCGTTGAACATGCCAGCGGTCCATCGCTGTCAACCAAAATTGTTCGCAGTCGTGCATATATATGCATCTTGATCTTGCTGCGGCCACAGTGCAAAATAACTACGGGTTCCCGATCTCATCTCGACATCGCAGCTGTAGTTCGACATAATTACATGCCAGGAATTCTGAACAAAATACTGCTGTCCTAGCTTGATTGCGATCCCGGCAAGGTATGGGACTTTGGATATGAAATCCCCACCCAATTCCTAAGTTCGAATTCGGTCTCGCTGCGTATTCTCTTCTTGGTCCAGATGTTTATGCTACCACAGATTGCAGGTGCTTAGGTAGTTTATTCTTGAATGTGGATTCTTCAGTGAGGATTGACCCCGGCCTTCCTCTTCGGAACTTTTTGGAGAAAGAGGCAACACTGATTGCCAGCTGATCCGAACCCATTCCGGAAATCCTTAGCACCCCATCAAAACTTTGTGTGTGCGAAAAAAACGGAGAAGTGCCAACATATTCAGAAACAACTGTAATTAGCCGATAGGCCTAGACTCTCATGACAGGGTTCCCGAATTGGGATGTCATGACTCATGAGAGTATGGTCTGAGACTATTTTGGGTGTATTAATTCAGTGAACCGGGTTCCCCGCCGGTGCATCCGGAAGAAACATGATGTGTTCTGTTTTTCTGGTGGGATTTTACTCGGAGTGAGAAGGAGGTCTGATGCGTGGATGGATTCACGACGATTGTCTGGAAAAGACAACAGGGTTTGGGCAGGAAACCGTCGCGAGGGTCTCGGCTCGCAGCGGCTCGCTTAGGCTCGGCACCTCTCGGCTGCACCAAATCCGGTAATCCTTAGCATTCCATCAATTTTGATACAGACAAAAAAAAACGGACGTAGGTATTGGGTAGGTGGTCCCACTTAGGAACACCGGTTTCCAGGGAGTATTGAAGTGAACATGCGCGAGTGTACACTATTGTCCCTGGGTCTCCTCATAACCCCAAAAGCCGAGCTCACGGACGCAGTCTCTCGACTCGGCGCGGTAGAACCAAGGAGCTGTAAGGAAACAAGATTAGCACGAAATAAGAGGAGCCACATTACAGGTCAAGCATTGTTCAATCTGAACACGGGAACAGCATAGAAGATTTCGAGGACTTCATGTGTAAATTTGGCCACAAGTGCAATGTTAGGTCTGGAATATATCATGGCTTTCAGAAACTCTGTATTTGATTCTTCTGCCATGGAGCATTGTAGGCCTGGGGAGTTAGAGAACAAATTTTCCAAAAACACATGGCGGAGTTCCACAAGCACGTCGAGGGACGTGCAGGTGACTAGCACATGCTCTGGTGTGGACGAGTGCCAACATATTCGGAAACAACTGTAACCGTACTATTGCGCTATCAAAATTGATGGCACATTCGGCTTCTCCCGCATCTCCTACTTTCCGTCTCTCTGATCCATTTCAGGTTTGGGCAGAGACATTGATTCATCCACCAATAAAAGGATCCTGTCTCCTCAAATTTGACCAGAGCCCATGCAAGACTGCGAACGACTGTTGGGCCCAAAATCAGCACTGCCACTACACTGCCACTTGCCCATCTTTCCTGGTTTGCGTCATGTCCACTCGCGGGTTAACAAACAATTTTGAGTAGACAGAGTGTCTTAAATTGAAGTTCAAGAACTTTCTCTCTCCAAGTTTTGTCCAATAATCACACGCAAGTGCCTGTACAAAATCAGGATTCATAGTTCAACGATACGGTTAATTAGCCAGGATAGGCCAGGCTCTCATGACAGGGTTCCCAAATTGGGATGTCATGAGAGTATGGTTCGAGGCTACACCCAAAATTCTTAGGAGGGAAGTACGTGTTCCATACACTACCAGTGCTGTTCGAGCATGCTCGCAAGGCAACCAAGGTAGTAAACTTGGATGTGGCACCGCGGCCTCAGTCAAATACAACCCAAACTCAAGCGCGGTTTCGTTCTCTGTCCTCAAGACTGTTGGCGGAATTCGGTGATCTCGGATCGAAGCACATCAGTGCATCATCGAAGGTACGCGCTCGGGTTGCTGAGCTGTAGGTAACGAGGCTCTAAAGCAATCGAGTAAGGTAGTACTAACTATTAGACACTTTATATACTACCTCGGGGATCTCCCCGGGGGCTTACTCATCGCATGAGTAATACGAGCGCGGAATGTGCTCGAACATTCTCCAACAAAGACAACAAATGGAAGGCTCCCGGCCTTCTGGAGAAGAAATCGTGAATGTGAATGGAAACCGTATGGAGCCCTGGACCTGTTTCCCCCCGAAATGCTGGTAATTAGGACAGACCTTGGAATCGCCGGGGGTTCAAGGAATTTTATAATTATGGAAATCTGGTGCTCCGATATTCCGTCCGGGAATTATGCATTTCCGAGGGAACCCAAGTTACCCAACTTGGGGAAATCCTGAACACCCCGTACGAGGGAGTCCGGGCGTTCCTTCGAGTGGGCCCAGGCCGCATTATCGTCAGGGTCATGGGGAGGAGTGTGTTGCACCAATCTGGCTCTCCCCGACCCTGGAACAATCCGATTGGATATTGATTTATTGCGAACTGACCTAGGTAAGTGGCAATTGAAGCTGATGTGTGCCCTATATTGACCGACGCAGGATCCGCACATTATCGCGAAAAACTCGGCTTTCGAAATGCGTGTGAAGAACTCGAATACCTGGCTCAAAGCGATAACGGAGATGATCGCAAGCGACCACGCGCGGAATTTCGCGATATCGAAACCCTTGATTATGTATTTTTAGCTGGCACGCTCCTTGTCCGACTTACGGAGGAGCCTTTTTGGGGAGGGGACATTGATTTCTGGGTAGAAATCTTTAAAATTAATTACGTGCCTCACCCGGCCGGCTTTCATTCGCTGCCAATAACTCTCCTGAAATTGCATATTCCATGGCTCGGTACTCATATGGAGGTCAGCGAGGCAGGAATGGTAACACAAAATATATTCCATCCTACCCGGTGTCTGTCGATATGGATCCAAAATACGTGCGTACTTCGAGCACCTGATGTAAAGAGTTTGGCTCATATATCCATTATCCTGCAGCGATAATTTGTCCCTTTCTGTGGTGGATGTCGCCAAACTTCTCGATGCCGTTTCCGTTCCACCTCCCTCCCAATATGTCTCGACCGGAAAATCCATCGAAGGCAGCTGTTATCATGCTCTGTGGACCGTGGATCCATTCACGGCCCATATCTCCGACGGTGCTGTCCCAATCACCGCGGAAAATACGTAGATGTCCCCCGCATTGGACCCGGTCCCCGGCTCTATCCATCCAGACGAACCACTCTTGCGATTCCTGCATTTTGGAGAAGTGGAAGAAACTGCGAAAACCAGCGACATCCCAATACGCCATTTAATTTCGGCGGACGAGCTTGTGAAATTCAGGTGTCAGGAAGGACATTACCCCTCCCCCCCCTCTCGTGGGTATTTTCATGGGATGGATCCCAATCTGTGTCGTTTTCCGCCGGACCCGTCAGTGTCCGGTGAATAACGAGTCCAGCCCTCGGGTGTGGTACATCACCCTGAACTCAGATATCCTCGCGAAGATAGGGATAGATGTGCGATAGTGGATAGTCACTGATCTGGTGGTTAAATCGCATCTATTCACCTTTACAGTTACTTTGAGATTGGAACTGCCATTGCTCCACCTCAACACGCCTTCGAACAAACGAGAAGGATTATGAACACGAGGAACCCTAGGCACGTAAGTACAGCAGCCCAAATATTAAGGTGCTACATAGCTTGTACATACATATCTCAGCGAAGACCCCAGCCCGATGCTAAGGATCTAATCTAATCGTTGATCAATCGCCGATTGTGCCCGGATCATCGGCTCAAAGTCACTAATGTGTGACTCATCGGTTCCTCTCTTTCGACTGCGCTCTGGCCATCGCTTTGTCGACGCTACAATCGTGTCGTGGGCTTTCACATTATAATACATCTGTACCTCAGCGGTCATCGGTCATCTAGGCTCCAGCTCGTGGCGGATTGCTCGGAAGAGGAGACGTCGAATCCGCTTCATTCGACTTCATTCGGGCTAGTATCTTGCAGTGGGGAAAGGCAGCGTCAATCCGATGTTATCCAACGGGGACGAACACAGGGACGCATTTTACCCGAGCAAGAAGCGCGCGTGTACTGTCTGTCGACGCAGGAAGAGTACGTCTTCTTTTTTTACCTGATATCTGTGGGAGCTAAATATTCCAAGGCCGATGTGCGTATCATTAGTCCTGAGTTCATTGCGAATTAAATAATACTGAGGATAGGCAACGGCTCGGAGATGCCCGGGGACAAATGCTCCACCTGCATCGATCTAAACGTGGACTGCACCTATCCGGAGAGGACCACGGTGAGTCTTGTCCGTTCAATTTTTTTTGGCACACCCTTGAGAAAACTAGACACACGCCCCAGTAAGCAGGTGGGGTTCTGGATTGAATTAAATCTTGGCACACCGACTTATAATGATTGCAGTAGCTACGAGGCGCTTAAGGCACGCCTCGAGCACTCCGAGGCCCTCGTGAGCCAGCTCCGCGCCGAGCTGGCGACTGCCATATTCGCCAAATCCGCTTCCGCCTCGCCCAGCTTCCATGCCAACAGCAACGAAAACACCCCCCCGAATCACAGCCCTCCCGAAGGGAGCACGGACGGGGACGGGCGCGGGGAGACGGCCCTCGACAGGCGCACAGTGTCGCTGCATAACATTTGTACGGCGCTACAGAGTTTCACCGCGCCGCCACCCCCGCCGCATCCGGACGACCTCGCGCACCTCGAACTCACGCGCTCGGTACGTCTTCCCTTGCGATCTGTTCTGCTTTCTCCCGCTCCTTTATGTTCCGTCCGTGCCGTGCGCCGTTGAATGATGGATCGGTCACGCCGCTCTCCTCTAGTCGGGATCCGGTGCTGTTGTTTTCTTTTGTCGAACCTTATCGCTGCAACTATGCACCTTTTTGTCTCTTATTCTTGAATCCCAACTAGTGGCTGACTCTCCTCCGCTAGTTCGAGAGGCTCTCCGTCAGCGCAGCGCATGAACGGCGCTTCCTCGGGAGGAGCAGCGCGATCAGTTTCGTGAAAGCGGCCATCGACTTCAAAGAAGACGCGCGCCGCGACGAGCGGCGTGGCGATAGAACCGAGATGGAGGCCGATCGCGGCACCACCGTGTGGCATCCGCAAGGGCTTTCTCGCCGCCTGCATTATTGGATGTTCCAGCCTGTGGGTCCCAATGGAATCGATAGGGATCAACTAACTAACGCGCTACTTGCATTCCTGCAGTCCTATTCTCGCGGCCGGTGGGAGAACAGGCCGTCGCGCACCCACGCGTATGTGTTCCCGGAGCTGATGCTCACGACGCACCTCATCGGGCTGTATTTTGACAATGTGAATGTGTACCTGCCGCTCCTGCACCGGCCGACGTTCGAGCGCGCGGTGGCTGAGGGACTACACTTGCGGTGCGCCGTCCCATCTGGAATAATACGTGATATTTACTTACTGCCTGCGTTGAAGGAACGACGGGTTCGCGGCAACGCTACTTTTGGTGTGCGCTGTCGGGTCGCGGTGGAGCTCTGATCCGCGTGTGGTGGCGGACGACGGAACGGGACCACCGCCCAGTCTTTCGTGCGGATGGGTGTGGTTCGACCAGGTTCGATCTAGAGCATGTTGACTTGAGACTGCACTGACAAGACGATCCTTGCCTTCGTTATTTAACAGGTCCCAATGGCGGAGGACCATCTGTTTGGGCAGGCCACGCTGTATGATTTGCAATATTACTGCGTGCGTCGGTTTCCTTTTACTTTTGGGTACCTGTGTATTTATTGACACGATGATCTGCAGCTCGCGGTGCAGTTCCTCGAGGGATCTTCCGCGCCCCATGCGTGTTGGACGCTCATCGGCGTAGGGCTGCGGCTTGCGCAGGTACGCCCGCTCTGTATCGCTCCTCGTACTTTGCTTAAATGGCCTCAAGGACGTCGGCGCACACCGACGTTCGTCGCATGTGCAGAAACCTTCCGTTTTGGGCGAGCTCTGGAAGCGGGCGTTCTGGGTCCTCGTCTACCTGGACCGCACCGTCAGCTCCGGCATAGGCCGCAGCTGCGCGATCCAACACGACGAGTACGTCGCCTCCTTCCTCCTCTTCCTATTTATTCATTCAATGCTTCAGCTTCGACCTGGACCTGCCAATCGAGTGCGACGATGAGTGCTGGGAGCATCCGACGCGCCCGTTCGAGCAGCCGCCGGGCGTCCCCTCGCGCATCGCGTTCTTCAACGCTCTGCTCCGGCTGAACCACATCCTTTCGCTCAGCCTCAAGACCCTCGTGGGTCTCGCCCTCAGCTCCTCCCCTCATCACCACTGACATCCAGGTAGTACCCGCTGCCGAAGGTGCGCCAGGAGCTCGCGGTGGACGACACGTGGGAAGAGAACGTCGTCGCGGAGCTCGACTCGGCGCTCAACCAGTGGCGTGATCAGGTGCCGGAGCACCGTGAGCTCCCCCACTTTGCTATGTGCTTCCCCCTAGACTGAACGCGGTTGGGCATGGACAGTGCGCTGGGACTCCGGGCGCGCGGACCCGGTTTTCTTCGACCAGAGCGTGGCGCTGCAGTGCCATTACTCGCACCTGCAGATGTTGATCCATCGACCGTTTATCCCGATGGTGCGGAAGTCGGCGCCGACGGTAAGTGCCTGGAATTGATCCTGCCTGTGAATGAGGTGCATTTTTTTTTTTGTATAGGCGCTGCCCTCGCTGGCGATCTGCACCTGCGCAGCGCGGAACTGCGCGAGCGCGATGGATGTACAGCGGCGCCGCAAAGGCATGGTACCAGTCGTTTTTAATTTGGTGGGTATAGCTACGCTGAATCCCTGATCTTCGCTGACAACTATTAGCACGCGGCTTCCACGTCGGGCATCGTACTGCTGCTCAATGTGTGGAGTGGGAAACGCACGGGCCTCATGCCGGACCCGAGCCGCGAGATGGCGACTGTACACAAGTGCATGGAGATTGTACGTCTGTGCGAGGACCGGTAGGACTTACTGACCCCGTTATCGATTTCTGTGCGCTCATTTGCGTTTCGTGCAGCTGGGTCTCTGCGGCGCTGATGTGGTACGCGGTCGTATTTGGAGATCCAATGGAGCCCCATTTATTAATATTGCGGTTTACAGGGCCGTTCTCTACGACCTCGCTTCCGTCAGCCAACTGCCGCTGCCGAATTCGAACCCGAATACACCGGCGTCCGCCGGCCACAACGACGAGCACCAGCAGCAACCGCCGGGACCCTCGCAGCTCGCCGGGCGCAGCATGTCTCATACGCTTCACCGTACAATCGACGACGGGCAGTTCCGCCCGCCAAATGGGCAGCCGGGGTTTTTGGAGGGGAGCTGGGCGTCAAGCCGATGGAGCCGAGTGCGTTTGCGCCGCCGCACGAGACGTGGTTCCCTCCCGAGGCTTCGTACGCGCTCAACAGTCTGTACCCGCCGGAAATGCACGTGGATCCCGCGCAGGCGAGCAGCGAGCTCGAGGACATGATGGCCCTTATCGACAGCGATACTATAGCGATGTGGGCGAATGCGCCCACGGGTTTCGAGTGTGTCTACTGTGACTCTCTCTTTTTTTTGGCTCATTCCTTTTGGTGTGATACAGAGTCGACGATTGGGGGAATTATTTTAACGATTTCGGCGAGATTATGCAGGGGCAGGTGTCTGAGCCTTAGAGGGATTGAGTCAATTAGCTTGCCTATGAGATTTGTTTGAGATTGGGGGAGACTCGGATAGTACTTGTATTTGTATTTGTGAAATATATGTATAGCTTCACGTAGGTCAAATTTCATTCTGCATCCTTCTGAAGTCACAGATGTACAATAGCTACAACTCGCGGAAATCGTAGAGAGCATAATCTCTCATCCGTGGATAGCCTAGATGGCTCAATGACGCGGCATGTGCTGCTTTTGCCAGAGCGTGCCGAGAATTTTGTTGAAGTTCAGGATCCCCGTAGATTGAAATCATTCTTACTTAAATGTTTCGTTTGGAATCTATCTTCCATTCCTGCGCGCCCGTTGTATTCCTTCCTCGTAATAACTTCGTATTGCAATAAATGAAATAAAAATAAAAATAGGATGTCCGGCGATTCGTCGGCCCGGTCACGTGGGCCGTGGCACTTCTGCTGTCACATGCCAGTGCAAGGTCTGCTCGGCAAGTTGCTCCCACCCATGGCGAAAATGCACCGAGCTCTGCACTTTCTTGAGCTCGTCGAAATGATATGTTCTGAGATACTGTATTACATTCAATTCCACCGTCATGTGTCACCCCCCCTTGGTCAATGGCGAATATTGGTGTTTTGTCACGCATCACCCACCCTCTGGTCGAAGGCATTTTGCATCACGCGGCCCTCGAAATTTCTCAACATTACATCCGCAACATGTAAAATCGAAATTTTTCGTTCCGGTGGTCCAAATTTTCACTTGCGTCACGCAAAATTTCGGCCGTGGTCGAATGGTCGAATCGGTGATTTGAGTCACACATCACCCCCCTGGTCGGATTGAATGAAAAAATACAGTACTCCCGATGCTCACTGTCTCTTCGGAATCGGGACAGTCCGAGTTCGCTGTCCTTACAAGAACATCGAAATCTTTTCAAGAAGCCGGCTGTGGAGCCACCAATCAAGCTTAACGAAAGTCACACCGACAATTATCATATGTAGGGGCCACCCAGGTGCAGTTTGAACACCCAAGTGTTGAATTGCACATAGGTGGACCTGGAATTTAATTTACTTCTAGTACTTTTGGTCCCACTGATTTTGTAACCTAAAGTAATAGAATAAAATTATGATTCGGCTGCCCTGAAACCCATTCGAAAGCCTATGATTTAGATTACACAAAAGTCCAACTGAAATTGAAAACCAAAATCACACCAACAATTATCATATTTTGGGCGAGCTGAAACTTTATTCGAAACGAGTCCGCAAATTTTCCCATTGGTCCGGGAAATGCCGAACCAATGGGAAATTTCTCGGATTAGTTTCAAATAAAGTTTCAGGTCACCCAAAATATGATAATCATCAGTGTGATTTCGGTTTTCAATCTCAGTTGGATTTTTGTGTAATCTAAATCATAGGCTTTTGAATGGGTTTCATGGCAGCCGAATCATAATTTTATTCTATTTTTTAGGTTACAAAATCAGTGGGACTAAAAGTACTAGAAGTAAATTAAATTTCAGGTCCACCTGTGTGCAATTCGACACTTGGGTGTTCAAATTGCACCTGGGTAGGCCCTTAATATGATAATTGTTGGTGTGAGTACTGCGATGCATGCCCCCGATTTATGGGATGATCTGTTATTTATAACTCATTGGATACTCTGGTGAGCACTATCGTATTTCCATCATATCCATCCTGACGGGGACTATTAGGATATCGTTTGGCCCATCGAACCTTCAGACTGGGAACGACTTCATTTTATCTGTCTCGAGTCAAGACTCTCGCTCTCTTTTTTCGGAAGATCTCCCGTCCGAAGTGTTCTTCCAGACACTGGTCTTGTCTCTTCCAGGGGAGCACCTCTTCCCCAACGCCCCATCGGTCCGCCGCATCACCCTCGCCAGCCTGCGTGGCTTTGCCCGCCACTGCCCAGAGCTCATATTCTTAGGGATCTTGATCGACGCTGATGTCGTACCCCGGGGAGATGGCGATGAAGACCCCCCGCCTGTCCAAACGACGCTTCGTATATTGAACGTCGAATACGCACCGATTACAAACCCCATCGCCGTCGCCGACTTCATGTTTGGGATTTTTCCAAGCGTCTCCGAAATCTACGCGACGCGCGACAATCCTTCCAGTCCACTCGCCGCAGCTGTCGGTACTATTCGACGGCATTGGAAGACTGTACACGACGAACTCGCTCGACAGAGGCGTGCACACTCTCCATAATATCCGGATAGTGCGGTCGTGGCGATACTTATAGAGGAATGACAAAGATTTCCATCGATATACAGTGTACCCTCGACTAAACAGGATATATGTATTAGGGATCTTCAGAGTAGCCCATTTCGAGCTCATTTCGAACTCATTTTGTTTCTCATTTCGCCAACAAACGTGACCGGCAAAGCCCGAAATAAGCGAAATTTCATTCACAATCAGAGTTAACTCTCATTTCACTAGACCCTTGCTCATCATCTGGCGGGATGCCCTTGCCGCCGCCCGCCCGTCATCCGCAACGGTGAGCTCCAGTATATCCCTCAACAGCTAACCCCACATATTGCGGTTTTTTCAATGATCATGTACACTACATACTTGAGGATCTCAGGCATCCACCTAAGAGGAAAGACACCGCCGATGGTAAGTTTGAGGCGGCGGGAATGGGCGGCGCGATGTGGGTGGGGATGGGGCAAGGATCGGGGACGATATGTGTAATTGATGCGCGTTGTCAGGGAAATACAAGCGAGTCCGGTCACATCAGGTCACCAAAATGTGAGTTGAAATGAGAACGAAATGAGTTTGAAATGAGCTCGAAATTGGCTCGAAATGGGCTACTCTGAAGATCCCTATTGGCCATTACGGAATACTAGGAGTGGTCAGTGCAATACGCCTACTCGATCCCATCAGAGAAGCCATCAGACAGCCGTGATCGCCTTCTCTGCTGTCAACTCTGCCGTCTTATGAAGTACATAGTGTAATACGCTCGTAATACACTTCTTTTGGCACCGTGTGTCCCGTATCCCGCCCTGCTAAACACGTCATCAGCGGCGACCAGCCCCGGCCGCTTCTGATGGCGCATCATGGTGACACATTACATCAACGCGGCATCCCTCGGCTCACGGCATCTTGTGTCGGCCTCTGCCGAGCGATGTCCCATTATCGGCCTCTAGCGCGATGGCTGTGCTGATTACTCTTTCTTTTGGCGGTCGCCGGCACGCTCCTCATCGCGCACATCCCCGCGCCAGGCATGTGCCCGCTTGCGTTCTTTGGGCGTTGCCGGATAAGGGGCGGAGCGGAGCGGGACGAGGGACGTAATTGCCCTCCGCATTAACCCCGCACGTGGAACAGGAGGACTCACCAATCAGGAAGGTGCATGAGGGATTATACGGTAAGCAGGGGAAAGCGGTGCAACGGTGGGGGTGCGCAACGCGTGAGGATGCCGTGGGCCGTCGGCCGTCGAGCCGCAGCATGGTACCTACGCCCGCCTGATGATGAGACATCATGCGATCATGCAGCGCCGTCGGCATGATGGCCGGCACGCGGCATGTTGATTTGATGTGACGCGGGACGATTGATGCGGCTGCCGGTGGCGTGGGTGATGGCGGGAAGGGCGCGTCGTGTACAATGCCCGAAAGGGTTATATTTGACAGCGATTACTAGTGGGATATGTAAGTGGTGTCAAGTCCTCTTCCTTTAGGTACGAAGATGCGTCTTTGAGGGGGGGTCTCGTGACTTTATACCACCACCATCTTTTTGGCGGTGGACATAAAGTGCGAGGCTCCCCGGTCGTGGCCATCGACTAGGGTGCGGTATGCACGCTACCGCGTTCATGCGGCCCCAGACTGGGTGGAGGGCAGAGAGCCCGACTTCTGAAGCCAATATACGGGCTGCAGAAGCCGAGTGCCTCGGAGATGTACAATACGTTACCTTACGTCGTCGACGAGAATAGACCTGTTCGGTCCCACGGCTGAATCTTGAACTACTACCACGACAACCAGCCCTCTACGAATACGCGCGAGGCGCCGCCGCGACGCAGAGCCCCCCGACGCAGGCCCACCAGAGCTTATGTCATACTATGCAGCTGCACGGGACTGGGGTCGGGATGTATAAAAGACAGAGGAATACACGACACCTCCTCCTCACGAACTACCACCATCTCGCAGCGAGAAGTGAGAGCATCCACATTCTAATCCATAACACAGCCGCTAATCGTCTCCATAAGAAGTGGCTGAGCCCTGCAATCCCTTTGGTGAAGAAGGCCGTTTCCCCTTCATCACCCCACAGCCACCTTCCACTCCCCGAAAATCCGCGCGCCACGACGAAGGCCCCTTCCAGCACCCAGACCGCGACGAGAAACCCCGTCAATCACCGGCCAAACGCAAGACAGGTCTGAACATCCCAGACACATCATCCACCCTCGACGCTACCACCGGTGAGGAGTTTGACTTCGACGACGAAGACCCACCCCACCGACGCATTGCCCCCCTCCGCTACACTGCCCGTGACGCCCTCCAGCCGCCCCTACCGCAATCACCGCACAACCCACCCAGCCCCACCCCCAGCGCCGACCCCAACCCCGACGACGACGAGATGAGCGACGACGAACGAATGGGCCAGCCTCCTGCACCTGCCCCCGTGGTCGTTGCGGCCCTCCCGACCCACGACGAGCTCATGGCGTGGGCCCCCGTGGGTAGTGCGCAGAACCCACAATACGAGCTCCACCCTGCCCAGCCCGCCCCCACAAATAACGCAGATGGACGTGCTCCGTACATGCGCAACAACGGGCGCTTCGCCACAGTCGTCCTCACCACGGACCGGGCCTTCGCCAACGTCGACCCGGCACAAGTGCAGGAGATGCTGGACCACAAGGACGAGTGCATAACATCTCTCCTTCCTTCCTGCATACGACAAGTGACTAACCCACAGCAGATACCTCATCTGCGCCCTCGCGCTCGGCGGGCAGCGCTTCTTTGCAGCGTACCGTGCTGTCCTCGACGACATGTACGCAGCTGTTGCCTTCATTGCCGCCCCCGGCGAGGTCGAGTTTTTCCGACCCGTCCCCATTGACGTCCAGGCCGGGAGCTGGAATGAGAAGTACAAGGACCCGTTCCCCGTCTTTGCACGCTTCACCGACCCTGCCATTCGCACCAAATTCTACAACCAGTACGCCTTCGCCGCCACACGTGATCTAGCATTCACCGTGCACACCGTCGACGAGGGTGCGTACTGACAAACCACCACTGCACCATGTCTAACAACATATACAGCACACCGCTCCTGGGCACTTAGCGCCTGGGCGCCCGTCTCGCCCGTCCGCGACGTCGACGCGGTGCTAAAGGCCGCCCGAGCGGCGATGCTATTATACATCATCAACACCCCAACCGTCGTCCGCCACATCGCCCGGATGACCCAGGGAAACGACGACCTCTCGGAGTACGACCGCGCGCTTGCCGTCGCCAAGACCGTTGACGCCCAGTACTTTTACCACAAAACCGACCCCCTTGTCTGCCTTTTCATCAGGCCGGTCAACGACAACGCCGCCGACAACGAGGAGCTCAAGGCGATGCTCTGCCCTGCCCAGCTGACATACAAGATGCTTTCCTTTGTGCCCAAATCGAGGAACGGCGACCCGATCGAATGCGTGATGTGCAAGGCCGACACACACCTCATCTACCTGTGCCCCCTCACCCACGGCACCCACAGCACCGGCGTCGGCGCGCCCTCGGGCCAAGACTGGTGGGGCCTGCCTGACCAGATGTCCAAGCTGACTGAAGGCGTCCTCTCCATCCACCCGGCAGGTGGCCGCAACAACGGGGGGGGTGGCAGTTACAACGGCGGCGGTGGAAATGGCCGCGGCGGTGGCGGAAATGGTCGCAACGGCGGCGGCAACCGCTATGGCGGGGGTGGCCGCTACAACGGAGGCAGCGGATCTGGACGCAACAACGGCAGCAGCGGGGGCCGCCGCAATGGCCGTAACTAAAATGTGCCACCCCGCCGACGTACGCCCATTGGTTTTTCATTTCTTTTATCGTATTATCCACTCGCGTGTGCTGATCAACCAGCCGCCTATACATATCTGTGCCCTCCCTCGAAAAATAAAATATTTATTAATTGCACACCGCGGGATAAACGATAGCTCAGGGAAAAACTGAAGTACCCAGGTCTGGGCCCGGAAGAAGACGCGCGGCCGAGCGCCGTGCGCAACCTGAGCCTGCCGAATTTACTGACCGCGCCTCGCAGGCGCGGGACAGGAAACGGGCGAGGGTAGAGCGTCGGAACATGCCAAGGGGGCCGATCCCCCCTCGGATGTTTCGGCGCAACAACGGCAGGGCTTCATTACAGTAAGCCGGGGTCTGCCGGCCAGCAGTCCTGGTATGTCGGCAATCAAACGGCACGCTCCCACGAAGCGCGCCGGGAGATGGCTGTCAACCCCACCCCCGAGGCAAGCCGCCAGCGACTCTAGCGAGGTCGTTGGCGGGTCTCACACCCACCCGCAGCAAATATACATACTAATATTGATTTTGATCTAGGGCGTCAAACGCCTGCGAATTTAAACTCGCAGGCCGGCTGGACAGAAGGGCTCGCGGAGGCCGGAGGGAGCGGTGACTCCGCCCCCGGCAACCGCCCTCCCGACGAGGGCCTTCGCGTAACAGGAGGGGGAAGGGCTGCTAGCCAACCGGAGGAAACCCGGGACGGCTACCAACCCCTCGGGGAAGGTAGTAGCCTCCGGGATTCCGACGATGGTCGGGTAGCAGCAACTCTGGACGCCATAAGTGCGCCAGGGGGCGCCAATATGAGCACTGACGTGCGATACGCACGGAGATCTGAATCACAGGTCCCGCCCCACGTACCAGGGGATAACGCTGAACGCGTAGGCCGTCCCTCGAGACACGCCAGACAGCCTACGAGGCTACAGGGAAACACCTGGGCTGATTTAATCGCCCGTCTGGACGGGAACGACACACTATACGGAAATCAAGTACCCGAAGCTCCCCCAGACCCACGGGAGCGAACACTGTCCCCTACGCCGCCCCTCTCACCTCCGCCCGACCCACCGCCGCCGCCTCCCCCACCACCGCCGCCGCCTCCGCGCGGGCGACCAGGACCTGGAATGGTCGACCACGATTACACTCCACGGGAATACCCCGGCCCCCCACAGGCGGATACAGGACGGGGGAAAAAAACACTCAAAGCCGCAATGAAAATTATGGCACTGAACATATCTGGGCACGGGAATCTGAACGTTAGGAACGAAGATAATAAATGGTTTCATATTTGGCAAATGATTCGTGAACTAAGAGCCGGTGTGCTGATTGTCACTGAAGCCCACCTCGATGACGAACGCCGCGACGATATAATGAGCCTCTTCGGAAGGGCTATTGACATCCGATACTCCAAGGACCCTATGACGGCGAACGCCAAAGGAGTAGCCTTCGTGCTGAACAGAGGCATGGTGGATTTAGATAACATTAAGACCACGGAAATCATCCCGGGACGAGCACTCTTACTCGAGATGAGGAATGTGGACGGAAGTCCTCTATCGATCCTGGGAGTCTATGCGCCCAACCTCCCCGGAGAAAATGCTGCTTTCTGGACACAAATAAAAACATGGTTCGAGGCACATCCAAGAGTCCGACGACCCGACATCATGGGCGGTGACATGAACATGGTTGAAGATGCACTAGACAGATTGCCTGCGAGACCAGATGGAAACGCGCCGGTAACAGCAATGGACGAGCTCAAAACATACCTACGGCTGGTTGACGGATGGAGAGAAACGTACCCAACAACGCGAGCGTACACTTACCACCAGGTGCAAACCGGATCACAGTCGAGGATCGATAGACTATACGTAAAACGCGATATAATGGAACACACCTTCGAGTGGGATATCAAAACTGCAGGGATCCGTACCGACCACCGTATGGTTATCATGAAACTAACTACCGCGAAGGCGCCGACCATTGGTCACGGGAGATGGGTCTGGCCAGCACACCTGATAAAGGATAAGATATTAACGGAATACATACACGAACGCGGCCTCAACCTGCAACGGGACCTAGAGATCGTCAGCAACTGGAGAGAGAGAGACCCGAGGTATAACAAACAAACCTTATGGGCCAAATTTAAACTCGACATCACGAAAAAAGCTCGAGAACGTGCCAAAGTAGCAGTCCCGAAATTGATACTAGCGATCGCAAAACTGGAATCCAAGCTCGACGAGGTCCTCGATGAGGTGAGGCCGTCGGAAGATGAAAAACGGCTCAATGCCGCCCTGGTCACGAAAGAACTCGCCAGACTGCAGATGCAAAGGCACCAATCGGCGCGCTTGACCGTACAGATGCGCAACCGCCTGGAAGGTGAGATTATAGGACGCTACTGGTCGCGGGTTAACAAGCCGAGCAAACCCAGGGATATCATCCACAGACTGAAAAAAACCAACGGTGGACGCGAAGACGGCCCAATATTGTACGAGACAGACTCAAAGAAAATGGCCACAGTGGCCCGAAACTACCACAATAAACTTCAATCGGACCGCAGCGACACTGCCCCAAATGTGAGAGAGGATACCATCGAGACAGTCCTGGGACATACCGCCAGGACTGTTACCCCCGATCAGGCCGAGGCGCTGATGGCGCGACTAACAATAGAAGATGTACGAAAAGCGCTACGCCTGTCCGCAAACTTCAAAGCACCGGGCCTAGATGGCATCCTTTACGAGTTATGGAAGGCGCTCGACGCGAGATGTGTAACAGCCAGGTCCCTCGACAAACCTGCATTTGACGTCCTGAGCGCGATGCACCAGGTGTACAATGATATTGAAACCCACGGGATGGTGGCCGGAACTGGCTTCTCTAAAAGCTGGATGTGCCCCCTGTACAAAAAGAACGATAAGTCCGACATCGCGAACTATAGACCAATATCATTATTGAATACAGATTACAAGATCTTCACTAAAGCACTCACTATCAAGCTCGCGAAGGTGGCGCCGGACCTGATACATCCGAACCAAGCGGGTTTTGTGCCCGGGCGTCACATATACGACCAAATCTGGTTGACGAAACGAATAATAGAACTGGCGGAGGCAACAGAAATTAAGGGTGTTATTGTGGCCCTTGACCAGGAAAAAGCCTACGATAAGGTGGAGCATGATTACCTCTGGAGGGCACTGAAAAGCTACGGGATCCCGGACGAGTTCGTAAGCACGATCAAGGCTCTGTATAGTGACGCATATACGTACGTGATCGTTAACGGGGAAACCAGCGAACGCCCGTTTAAAGTAACGAGAGGCGTCCGACAAGGGGACCCGCTGTCCTGCTTGCTGTTCGACCTGGCCATAGAACCACTAGCAGAATCCCTCCGCCAGTCAAATCTGAAAGGAATCAAAATTGAAGGGGTCGCGGAGAGGCTGATTGCGACATTGTTCGCGGACGACACCCTCGTCTACCTGGACTGGGGGGACGACTTTGGCGCGCTTGTGGACATCCTCGAGGAGTGGTGTACGGCTTCTGGAGCCAAGTTTAATATAAACAAAACAGAAATGATACCAATCGGCAAGATTGCTCACCGGGACATGGTCCGAGAGAGCCGTTGCGTAAACGGCACCGACGGCACGGCTATCCCGGCGCACATTAAAATAGCAGCGGAGGCAGAACCCATCCGGACCCTGGGAGCATGGGTAGGCAACGGCGTCGAACAGATTGAGACGTGGGCACGGACGATGGAAAAGATTGACGCGTCCCTCGATCAGCGGGAGCTCGGACATCCGACTATGGAAGGGCGGCGTCTGATAGTGCTGATGGTTGTTGGTGGGATGACCCAGTACCTGGCGAAAGTACAGGGCATGCCGAAAGATATCGAAGACAAACTAGAAAAAAGAATCAGAAGCTTCCTTTGGGCTGAAAAAGTCAAGGTCACGATAAACAAAGAGACCGTTTACGCCCCTGCAGACGTTGGCGGACGGAATCTGCTGGACATCATAGCCAGGAATGAAGCAATCTCAATAATGTGGCTAAAATCATACCTCACCTTTGGTGAAGGCCGGCCGCTGTGGGCCTATGTGACAGATAAGATCATGTCTGTAAAAGCTCTAGGAGGCGACGACAATGTGGATGCAATCCTGCGACAAAATCCGTACCTCCAGACGTGGAGCCCTACCAGAGCCGACCTAAGTGATGACCTAAGACGGATGATGAAGATGGGGGATAAGTACGACGTGCGCATGGAAGGCATCGCAATCTCAAGGGTGATCCAGCGGAGCGCGCCAATCTGGTACCACCAGAAATCCTCTGCAACCCGCACCCTGTTTAATAGGGGCCCTGAGGTCGAATGCCTGAAGCGTAATCACGGCGTATGTCTGGTCGGAGACGCTGAAACGCTCGCACGGAGGAGAGGCACCGCGAGACACCTCGCGAGACGGGACTGCAAGTGTGAGGGCTGCAAAAACACGAGAAGAGAATGCCGACCTCGACGCTGCCAGAACCCACACAAATGCTACATTCGGGCACAGGCAATGTTAGACTCGCTCCAGAACAAGTGGAATCCGTTACTGACACAACCCGAAGACTACGAGAATGAGGAACGAAATGACCGGAACGGAGAGGGAGACCCAGAATGGGTAGAATTTAACCCCAAGATCACGGTGAACGGAACGATCGCTGACACATTCAGGGTGTTCACGCAGTCTGCGGACGATCCAGAAACCGGGACGACAGCCCCAAACACGAGGCACCACCCAGCCGCAGATACGGGTGATATTGAGGTATACACGGATGGGTCCGCCTTCAACAACGGTGGCGATAGTGCGAGAGCAGGCGCTGGTATCTTTTATGGCGAAGGCGACGTGCGAAACCGGGCAATCAAAGTACCCAACGAATGGGCACCATCAAACCAGGTAGGCGAAGTCCTCGCAATCAAGGAAACGGTTGAAGACTGCCCTAAAAATATACCGCTGAGAATCCTGAGTGACTCGAAATACGCGATTGAGGGTCTAACGAAAAATCTCACCAAATGGGAAGACCAAGGTTTCCACACAGTCGCAAATGGCGGTCTAGTGAGGCTGACTGTAGCGAAGCTCAGGGAACGTAAAGCCGGAACGGTGTTTAAATGGGTAAAGGGGCACTCCGGAGTAGCCGGGAATGAAGGAGCCGATGCCCTGGCTGGCGAGGGGGCTGACAAGCAACAGCCAGATATTGTGGACACAATAATCCGACCAGCCCTCGTGCTCCCCGGGGCCAAGCTGAGCACGATGACACAGTCCCTAGCTTACAAAATAATTAGGCTGGTCAAAATGAACCGGGACACATACCAAGACGCGCTGGATAGGAACGCGACGCGCAGAAATATGGAATATGCGCGGGGAGCGGCCTCCGACACTGACGGGAATGCCCCTCCCAAGCATCAAATGTGGCGTGCAACAAAGCACAAGGACTTCTCCCGGAGTATCCGGTTCTTCATGTGGATGACACTGCATGGTGGATACAAGGTCGGGAAACACTGGGAGCACATCCCAGGTCACCAGGAAAAAGGAACATGTTCGCACTGCGATGTAACAGAATCAATGGAGCATATCTTGACTACATGCGATGCACCGGGACAAGAACTAATTTGGAACCTTGCCTCCGACCTATGGCGGCTCAAGACCGGGGCCGATCTGCGCCCGACGCTAGGGGAGATAATGGCATGCGGCGCAATTACGCGCGGCGACAAAGGCACGACGCGCCTGTTCCGAATCGTAGTCTCAGAGTCTGCGCACTTAATCTGGCGACTCCGCAATGAGAGGGTCATTCAGGAAAAAGATACCGCGACCGAGCGGGAAGTCCGAAACAGATGGTGCAAAGCGATTAATACGAGGTTGAAACTAGACTGCTTGTTGACGAACGAGACGAAGTATGGCCGGAAAGCAATTAAAAAGACACTAGTACGCAAGACATGGTGCAAAGTTCTGAAAGACGAAGACAAGCTCCCAAAGGATTGGACAAGGGAGACCGGAGTTTTAATGGGTGTTGGTTGATGATGGGATGAGGGAGGACCGGGCGCTCTGGCGTTCGGACTGACCTATGATTCCTTGAAACTAGAGCCCCACACGCAGCGTCACGAGCGATCGGACGCGGTGCTTCTGGGCATTTCTTCGGGTGATTGTAATGTCTGGCCGGGTTTTCAAGTCCAAGGCCTCAAATTTAGCGGACGGGGAGGGGACGACTTGGTCGGCCCTGAAAATGATTCGTTAGGTTGTACCCGCCTCAGGGGTATCAAATGACGATGATGGGCGGCGCTAGCGCTGTTCCTCCTTGTTAACCAAACGCTCCACAAAAAAAAAAAAAAAAAAAAAAAAAAAAAATGCGTCTTTGATGCCATCAGATCGCTGACACCTGTCAAACCTGACGGGTGAGTAGGCGTATTGCACCATGGACTCGGAATACTAGGTACAAATCCACGCACTATGACGTTGTTGGCGACCGCAATTATGGTAAGGAGAGAGACATGCCAAGGAGGTTTTTTTTTAGTCATTTAGTGGTGCTTCCGACCACAACAGGAACGTCAATTGCAAGTACATATCGAACACGTTTTATTCAAGCCACCCAGCCAACCAACAGTCTCGGCAGCCCTATTCAAGAAAGTCGCGCTCAGGCATCCGCGATCTTGAGGGCGGCCTCAAAGTCTGCGATAATGTCCGAGACATCCTCGATACCGACGGAGACCTGCGGGCGGTCAAGTGTCAGCGGTTATCATGGTGAAAGGGCATGAAATGAACGAAGGAAGGAATTCAAGAAGGGTAGGAAGGGTGCACGCACGCGGATCATATCGGGCGTGACGCCCGCCGAGGCCTGCTCCTCCTCACTCAGCTGTGAGTGTGTCGTCGACGCGGGGTGAATCACCAGTGTCTTCGCGTCGCCTTCAGATTTACACCACCACCATCAGTGCACAATCCAAATTGATTTTAAAAGTAGGGGCGCACCGACATTGGCGAGGTGACTCGCCAACTTCAGATTATCGATCACTTTCATCGCGACCGCCGCAGCTGGGGCACCGCGGACCCCGAAGCTGAGCACGCCGCCGAAGGCGTTGGGCTTGAGGAGCGTCTGCGCAAGGGCGTTCGAGGAGTGCGAGGGGAGGCCGAGGTAGGAGACCCAGGTGACTGAAGGGTGGGATTCGAGGTACCTTGAGCGCAAATGAGTATGATGTAGTGTATTGGACAGAGAGGGGGAGAGGAAGGAAGGGACGTACCCAGCGAGCGCAAGCGCATTATCGCAGTGGCGCTGCGCCCGGAGGCTGAGCGTCTCGAGCCCTTGTAGAAAGAGGAACGCCGCGAAGGGGTTGAGTGCGGGCCCAACATCGCGCAGGAGCTGTGTGAGTTAGGTGCAGTATTTCAGTATAAGATGTGTATATGCAGCACGATCCGAACGGGGACGCGCAGGACGCAGGACGCACCTCAGTCCGAATCTTAAGCGCGAACGCAACAGCGCCAAACGCCTCAGTGAAGCGCAGCCCGTGGTACCCCTCCGCGGGTTCAGTGAACATCGGGAACTTGCCCGACGCAGCCCAATCGAACTTGCCTGCGAAGGGGTGAAGTCAAAGTTAGATAGATGCCCGTCAGTTCGGTTGATTGTGCGGACACCGTACCCGAATCGATGATGACGCCGCCGATGGTCGTCCCGTGCCCCCCGATCCACTTCGTCGCGCTGTGCACTGTACAATCGCAATAAAGTATTAAATCAATGACTGCAAAATACAATTATCACCGAACGAACCGACGATGTCCGCGCCGTGTGCGAACGGGCGGATGATGTAGCCTAAAACGGGAGTGTTTAATATTGAGTTAGGGCGGAGGGGATATGAGAGGAAAGAAGCGCACCGGCCATTCCGAATGTGTTGTCCACGATCAGCGGGATGTTCGCTGCGTGCGCGACCTAGGGCGACCATCAATCCCTCCCTCAGTTGTGGACAGCGACCAGACAGGGCCCACCTTGGCGAGCGCCGGAATATCAAACAGCGTGTACTTCGGATTCGCGATGCTCTCCACGAAGATAGCACGCGTGTTTTCGTCGATGGCCTCCGCGAAGGCCTGTGGGTCCGAGGAGGAGACGAATTTCACTTTGATGCCAAAGGTTGGGAAGGTTACTGTGAGGGCGTTAGCACCGGACCTCAACACCAAGAGGGAGGAGGAAAGGAGGTGTAACGTGCCTTTGAACTGGTTGAAGCTCTGCGCGGACGATGTGAGAAACTGGGTTCGAATCAAGGGACGTTAATTATTACCCCGCCGTAAAGATGAGAACTAGGGTTATGATTTGTAAGTAAGTCGACAGAGCTAGTATGCGGCTCCGACTCACGAGGCGACGATGTTCTGTCCCGGCCGCGCGAGGCACGCGATAGTGAGGAACTGCGCTGAGTGTCCCGATGCCGTTGCCACTGCTGCAGCCCCGCCTTCCAGGGCAGCCATGCGCTTCTCGAAGACGTCCTTTACGTTTCCCACAAAAATAAATAAAATCAGCGAAGCCCCACAGCGCGGGGAAGATGGTTCGTACGACCGTTGGGTCTGCGTGCCCTCTTCAGAGAGGGGCGAGCAAAAGGGAAGGGGAGGGGACGCACTCATGATCCTGCTGTAGACGTTCCCGAACGCGCGCAAGCCAAAGAGATCGGCCGCGTGCTGCCATGAAAATGAGAATAAGGAGCAACAGAACACGGGACGTGCGCACATCCGCGCTGTCGAAAACGTAGCTGGTCGTCGCGTAGATCGGCGTGGCGCGCGCATTTGTCGTCGGGTCTACCTCCTGCCCCGCATGCAGCTGCAGGGTGTCGAACTCGGGCTCTCTGCGGATTCGAGGCAGTCAACGGCACCATAGAGTTATCGTCCCGCGAACACGTACTTGTGAAATTTGGACATAGTACTACTCGTGGATGGAAGAAAGCAGGTGGTGGAAACGGTTCGTCTGCAAGCGTCTGCATCCATCCGCCTTCTAAACGCCGCGAGTTAATTATGGTGCGACCACGAGACTTTTTTCTTCGACAGCTCCCACGTCAGATTGAATGAGGCTTAAATGAGCGGCGGCGGAAGAGTTTACGTCCAGAAATAGAAGGCGTTCGCTGTGGTTGCCTCTTCGATGCCCTCGGTCGCTCGGGCCAGAATTATGTGGTAGTACGGACCCGCAATCATTGTAGACCCTCCCATATCGAGTAGAAACGGAACCAGGAAATTTAAACCGAAACCGACCCGGACGCCTGTTGTGGGAGGAAACAAGAGCATGTGGCGCGCTTTTCGGGTTGTCCGTGTTTGGTTCAATTCCCCGATAGGGAAATATTTTCTCCTTTGCTCACACGCGCGATGCTTTCGCGCACGCCACTGGAGGTTCCAAACGCGCCAGAAAGCGTGCATGTCCATCTGATATCTCAGTCATGGAATCAGAGCCATGGAGCATCATTCATGTGGGACGCAGCTTCAATTTGCTCGCTGAGGTCCAAGCGACTATTTCGTCGGGCCAAATTCTAGGGCTGCAGAGGTCCATAAATACACCTACAGACCAGCGATATCCTCTGGTGAATCAACCCAACAACTTCCCGCACCTTCCATGCGACAAGTCAGCCTCCTAATCCCGCAAGACTCCGAAAGGGAAAGACGAAGACGAATTCCGCGGTGCAGGACCGTCGTACCTGACCCATAGAAGAATGGCTCCTGTCTAACCCTCTCCGAATTGCCCGACAGAGACTTCTGAGCCCGCTCCTTCTTGTTTTGGCTTTTTGAGTGACTCTTGACGGCGGGAATGATGTCTCAACAAATGTTTAAATCCAGAGATTACGCATGCACCGGTGGGGCTATGTCGGAAAGCTGGTTTCTTCACCTCCGGTTGGCTTCCGGCGTTGCTTATCGCCGGGTCTAATTAGGCGGGGAGGCCAACTGCGTGTGCGTTTGTTTCTCTGGTCCGTCTTCTCAGTCTAGGGCTGGGGCTGTTGATTTTTGTGACGGGATACCGACTGACTGTTGACGACTGAATCGAAGTCCGGCAGTTACTTATCAGCTGTTATAACCATCAACTGCGCATTTATTCTTCCTGGCTGTCTCGATCCTAGCGCTGGGGATGTTGATTGTCAAGCCATAACATGCGCCTCCGGACGCGGTACTCGCTGAATCTCAACTACGGCCGCATTCTCTTGCAACGGTCGTTGAATCGGTTCCCTGGCCTGGAGCGCCCACCTTCGAGCGCTACTCTACGTTAAGTGCTTCTTCTAATCTCACTCCACCTCCGACTCCGAACCGTCAGGATCATTTCCACCACAGCCGCCGTCACCGATTATCTTATGGCTTGATCACTATCATCAACCCACACTCTCCCATCTAGCATCGAGCGGGTTCTTTGCAGTCCTGTCACGACATATCTGCTTCATTTCCCTACTGTGCTCTTCCCTGTGTTCGCGCTTCTTTATTTTCTCCTCGCTGCTTGTGGTGCACGAACAAAGACAATATGTCCGCTAACCCGCATAGCTGCTGTCTGATGTCGAGACAGGATACCCAATGGGTATTCTGCCTTGTCTAATTAAATTGACGTTCGCGGGGTGAGGTCATCTCATAAGTTATGTCATGTGGCGGCGCGCTTATTCCTATATTCGTGGGTGTCATTGTCGCTTTAATGGCCACGCCTCATCGCCTCTGACTTTCGATATAGCCGGGCTTTCAGCATCGCGAGATCATATATCTACTCGAGCATTAGGCTATGTGCAACATACCTGGCTTTTTGAAATGCACCTGAACAGATTATTCAACGTCGATCAACTATAAACAGCGACTAATAGACTGAGAACAGAGGCCCCGTTCCAGCTATTCCGAGCTTCAATTCTTCCTCTAACTTCACTCCTCGTATTAGCCTCCTTCCTTTCCCTCGAATTGCCGGCCGAACGCACAATATTTTTTGGCATTTCTTTTCCGCTGAGACGCCTGGGGCATCTTGTGAAAATCTTCCGCACGAGATAAAGCAATCTAGCACACTCACCAAATCAAGTAAGGATCTCAACCAATCGTCTGGGTAGAATTGAGTTTTGAACGGAGCGGCACAATGGAAGCGAGAATAAGTCATGCCCCATGGCAAGTCCGATCCCATCTCTCTAAAATTCTCAAAGTCAGGCAGCTCTGTTGTGCGACACAACTTTGCAGAGTCCCCGTCACCGATACTGGCGGAACCGAGTTCTTAGAACCCATCTAAGTATTCTAGATTTGAGGCCGCATTATTCCCTTCTCCGAAATCATCATGACTCCCTTTCTGCCTGAACATAACGCTGCTCGTATCCTGCGTCAACCTTATAAGACAGTTACTGTTGCGAGTGCGGAGCCCCTATTTCCCTGACCAAAAATAGATCGCCGTGCGCCCGGCAGAAACCGGCATTGTCTCGGCTTGATGGTCGTCTTCTGATAGAAAAGTTTTTCCTCAGTTGCGCCACCGATTTGCCACCGACGCTCTTCGAATTCTTTGCGCTAGAACTAGAACGCAACCGACTTTATCGGATCCCTATCCCTTGTCCCACCTATGTGCACCAGGACTCGACGGTTAATTCTGAGTGCGTAGCTCCACCGTTCCGAGCGCGCGAACGGCCTCAAACAACAAATTTTCTCTCCGACGGTGGCGTCGAACAGCTTCCGCTGCTTCACCACGTTCCAATCTCGGGGCGATCGCAACCTATCAGCGCATCGAATGGCTAATAGACATCAACCTGTCTGACATACTTTGGCACACTTAATGTGACGTATAAATGCCTCTTGTACCGCAGGCCCTCTATTCGGTGCGCAGCCCTTCCCTCTCTCTCTTCCTTCCACCATGTCCGCCAACGCAGCCACCCCGACCGCCGCAGCAGCGCCGAGCTTCGCCCAACTCTTCGGGCCAGTATTCTGGGGTGCGTGTCCTCAGAGTTGGCAGCCGAAGATCTTTACGAATTGAATTTTCAATTTCAAGGTTTTTGCGTCGCTTTGATGTACGTCGCTTCCTGTGTCGATGCCAGCCAATCTAGCGCTCACGCACGGCCCCCCAGACTGTGTGGTGTCAGCGCGCTGCAGGGGTATCTCTACTTCACACGATACAATGACAAGCTCCCTGTCCGCTTGCTGGTGCGTAGATCTAATTTTTTTTCTGTGAATTTGTTTTGACGTCTCGCTAGGCCGCCATGATGCTGTGAGGATTCCTCTTTCACTGGTGTTCGTCGCTCAATCTTTTTAGCACCCTCGACTTTCTCTCAATGGCCCTCATTTCCCAGTCGATGTACTACTACATGGTGCGCCCTCCTCACTCTCCTCCCTGCTTATCTAAACCAATGCCACACCAGCTTCCCGACTTTGGTTCGTTTGCCCCGCTCGGCGCTGTCACGAAGTATGCTGCGCAACATCCATGACTTGATCCTCCACCTTCTAATTTCTCCACAGCGAGCTCGTGGTCGAGTGCTTGATCTCCGCGGTGATCACATTTACGTACGTGCTTTTGAATCTTGCCTTTCTGGGCGGCACCGACTCGAAAAAACAGCTCGCAGATGTACTTTGCGTACCAGCTTTACATGGGTGCGTCCTTGATATATTTCGGGCGGCCCGATGCTGATAAAGATCCTCAGTAAAAAGTCCAGGGCGCACCGCGATAGCCATGAACGCGTTCGTTGTGCGTCTGGTCTTTTTTTTGCTGCGCATGTGTTGAACTTTGCAATGTTTGTAGATTGTCTGTGGGACGGTTGGTTTCGGTAAGCCTCGCCTCGAATGACTCCCCGGAATTCGCTGATTTACTCGATGTCCTCAGGCGGAGCTATCGGTGGGTCCCTACGGCGGCCACCCACCATCTATTCGTTCCTTGCTGATGCTCCCTTGAAGGATGCGTCGGGCTCATGTTCATACACCCCCACTCGATCTTCATGAATCGTAACCATACATTTGCCGTACGTCTCCCGATCCCACCTACTCCCACTCCCGCGCCGCGCCGACCGGTGATTCCCCCCTCACCAGATCCTCGCGGGGCTCGCCAAAGGCTTCGACGCAGCAGCGGATATAGTCGCCACCATCGCCATGTGCATGTTCCTCAAGTCCGCCGACACCGGGATTACGCGGTCCGTTCGACCTCCCTAGATCAATAATTGCGCCTCTTTTCTCATGCTATGTTAATTTACGCAGGACGTCGTCCCTCCTCCGCTCGCTCATGAACCTCGTCATCAACCGCGGACTCCTCGTTACCGCCGCGCAGATCATCCTCCTGATCACCTTCTTCGCCTCCGCGGGACACCTATACTGGTACGCATTTGCATTTTGATTTGACTTCCGCATTCCGCCTGCCCGCCCGCACGCTCACACATCTCCTAGGCTCGCAGTGCACATCAACACCACCAAGCTGTACGTCAATACCTTCTGTCAGTATCATATCAACCCGCTGCAACTGTCCCTAACCGAGTTAACGTGACAGTCGGAATGCTGAACGCGCGCACGGCGCTGCAGGACAAGTACGCCACGGGACACATGTCCCTCTCGACCGATCACTCCATCACCGCCAACTCGAACGCGAACGCGCGCCGCCGCTCCGCCGCGTTCAACATGGTCGACAACAAGGTGCGGCCCGAGTTCACTCACGTCGGATTTCCCCGCAAGAAAGCTGATGGAATGGACATGCAGGCGGCCCTGGGATCGCAGGACTACGCCCTAGGCGAGATACGCGTCACCACTTCATCGATGGTCTCGGACATCTGACTCATCCATGGTCTCGGACATCTGACCTCTCGCTGCATTTACCGATATCTGCATTTCTTTCTGGCGCCCGCCTTTGTACTGCCCTCCGTATTAGCACTAGTTAGATACCTACTATACTTTGTCATGTAACCACGTTCTTTATCTGTATGTAATTAATCTCTGTGCCCGTGCGAGGCCCATTTCATGTATGACTTGATCGGGGTCGAAAACAGTCGTTTCTTTTGCACCGTATATGTATACACTGAGCCGTGAATGCACCTAGTTTCGAGCACCGGTTCTGGTGCATGGACTCTCTTGTTGGTAGTGCTTTTTATCAAGCGTGAAGGGCGGTGAACGAACCCGATCATTTTTCTCCTTGTTTCGTCGTTCCAGTCCGTCGGGGTCTTGTAAGATGCTCAAACGTCTTCCTAGGCCCGCGTCGGGACGGTTCGATCATGGTTCGATCAACGTGAGCTGCGTCGATGGTAGGTAGGTAGGTAGGTAGTATTACACGGCCGGTCCCGCTGAGGAACGCCGGGGCCCAGGATGGAATGCCGAGGCTGCCGAGCATAATGCCCAAATTCGGATAGGGGCCTGAGGCGGAAACTCAGGAGTGCGCGGAAATTTGACGTTTCGGGTACGTTTTCAGGCCCACCTAAACTATACATTTCAGAAACATTTCTAGCCGCCCTAAGATCTCCCCATTTCCGCTGTGAAGACCAAGCGTGTCGGGGGCAAATAAGGGGTGAACCGGCCGGGATAAGGCGAATGGCTCGTACTGATTCGGCTGCTCGGTAGCATGGCCTTTGATATTCCAATCTCGCTGGGAGTTGCGAAAATGATTAGAAGGGATGGATGAACCCTTTCTAAGAAACAGAAACTTTCCTCCGAAAAACTCCATATTGTGTACGGATGATGTCTGCACATCTTGCGCCCGGCGTCCCTCTTGTTTCTTTTTTCGCACGGAACCTACAGCCCCATAGTCTGAGACTGATGCGCAGGTGTAGGGGGTTCAAAGGGAGCCACTCTGTGCTCTGGCCCGACGCTAGGCAAGCCTTCCATATTTCGGGGACGTGCAGTGTAAGCGTACTGGATGAGTTGACGGAGTCCAGTCTAAGTTGAGATAGCGACGGTTTAAAGTCGCCCGATTGATGAAAAGGTTCTGGTGTGTCTCCTGTACCCCTACATCTATCCCATTTACTCGTTGGAGCTCCACGTCTCCGACCACTTGCATTTAAGTTCTGCGAGGACTGTTTGATCCACTCTCGGAAGGAAGTTTAGTATGCTGTGAAAAGGAGATCATTCGTAAACGATGGCTCGCGCTATATGTGCACATCTTCGAGGGTTTCGCCGTCTCGACTACATGAATACACAGCTACAGTTCCCTCGACAGGGATCTGGATCGATAGCAAGCTTTCTGCGCCCAGTACCTTTCCTCATAGCGCATCTCGTGGCAGACCGGAAGTGCGACCTCTACCTCCATCCACCGGCTCTTCAAGACACCAGCAGCTCCGTCGTCGTGGTTTTCTTCATCCTGCATGTTAGTGCGAATCCCGTCGAGGGAGGGGAAGACTCCGGAGAGGAATCGCGCCACAAGGAGGGAAGATGCGAGTACCGAGTCCGCGACCTCCCACTCCACGAGACTGAACTGCCGGATTCGTTTGGGAAGGCTCTGATCCATCTCCGGGATAATGGAGGCATCGAGGCTGAGTTCCAGCGTGTTCAAGAAGAGGCAGTGCTGGGCGAGGAAGACGAGGCTGCGGAGCGTGGTGCGAGGGAGATGGCAAGAACCCAGCGAAAGGTCTACGACGCGCGGCCACGCTTCCGACAACGCGAGAATGTCTTCATCGTCGAGGTCGAAGCCGGTCGGCGGCCGTAGAGTTACGCTGGTCAAGTTGGGGAAGTGGAACAAATGGCATATCTCATCGATTTGAAGTGGGGGTTGGTCAATCCAAAAGCCAGGCGGTGTCGAGGCTGGATTGCTGGTCATGGACAGCAGTGTAAGCGACGTGGAAGGGAGGTATTTTTCCAGGGCGACATAAATATCTACAGTTGAGGCGAAGTCGGGTGGAGGTGAAAGGTTTATGAGGAGCGACGCGAGCGGGTAATGGGACATATTGCGGACGAAAGTTAGCATACACTGCGATGATGCAGACTTCAGCTCGAGATACTGCAACGCGATAAATTTTGGAACCGGAAGTATCGGTGCGGGAATCGCGGTATCGAAAATGTGCGGCGTTCCAAGCTTTAGGACACGCAAAGTTGTACGCATTTCAATTCGCGGACAAAGGAAGAAACGGTCTGAGATTCGCTCGCGTCCTGAATCTCAGCCTGGATGAGTCTGACGTCTGTCAACGCTGGGCATTTGCCGCCCAGAGCCGACAGCAGGGTCAAGTGGGTGCGGGATTTGAAACGGCCGAGGACAATCTGGGTGATGCGGGGACTGAAGAGGAGCAATGCGTGGGGGAGGGAGGAGTCAGAAGTCTTGTTGAAGAGCCAGGTCAGACTGCGCAAATTCGGAAGAAGGTGCTGGGTGGGAAGAGAAAAGCGGAGCATCTCGAAGACTTCTGAGAGGTTCAAAGCCGGCGGGAAGGAGGTATCTGTGCATGAAATCCGTCTAACGCGGTGAGTGTAGAACAGGGGCCGTTCCCAATCAGTTCTAAGAATGGGGCGGCGCAGGGACTGCCAGTAGCGTTATTTAGTTGTTATCATGGGCGATCATTCGGAACTCACTCTATCGATTTTGCTCCAAAATCCAGTCGGCATGCAGTCAAGAATATGAACTACGGTGTTCTGGAACGACCAGAGTGTATCGAGAGCGGGTTCGCTGAGGGTCGTGTAGGTTTGCGCCAACCTTGCAAGCGCGCGGGATGCATTTATGCTCGGTTCACGATCGCGGTCGGGGGATATATGCAGACATATAAGGTCGAGGACTTCAGGTATCTTCAACGCCCGGTGCATGAGCAAGGATGGAAGAAATGCGATGATGATGGCAACTTGAAGAAGCAAGGAGAGATGGGCTAGGGTTAGGTTACGTCAATCCTTCCTTGCTTCCTTCCATCCAGCGTCAACGATCCAAACGATAGAAATGCACCGAGCTCTCCAGATTCCAGAGCTGGTCGAGCTGGTTTTCTCTTGCATCTCTCGAAGCGATCTGGCTCTTCTCGCGAGAACATGTAAAAGATTTCAGGAACCCGCTCTCGATAACGTGTGGAATTACCAAACCACCTTCGTAAACATACTGGGTGTATGCCAAGCGACCTCTGGGATTCTAAAGTGCATTCCGTCCCAGTAAATGAGTTGGTAAGTACCCCAGCCGTGCGCGTGGATTTTACTCATTGATTTATGGAGGTTGTTAGGATGTCGTTCGGCCGATCGTACCCTCGGATTGGGACAGACCACTATTCTATCTGTCCCGAGTGCGCACACTCGACCTCGATTTCACGGAAGACCTTCCGTCCGAGGAGCTCTTCACGACATTGTTCCTGTGTCTTCCGGAGGAGCACCTTTCCCCAACCTTCGCTCTCTTGCGTGGATGGTGTCAGATTCTGCTCTTTTCTCATATTCGCATTCTACTCAGCCCTAGGCTCACCAAACTCGTCACCAAACTCACGACGAGCATGCCTCATCTGTCGCTCATTCCGACCATCGCAGTTAGATGACCCTGCCTAATCCATGCGGGGATTTACTAGGATGAGCCCCCGCTGGACATCCGCCCATTTCGGCGACAGACTAAATATTCTTTCGTGCAAACACTAACACGCGTCGAGAAGCTGCGGGTGAACGATCTCGATCAGGCGGTGTTCGAGCATCTGGCATCACTCTTCACCCTGAAGTCCTTAACTTTGGAAAATCTCGACTACTTCCCTCGAGTCACCTCTCCGCCACGACTCTCCGATACTCCCTCCCCCGAGTCCGAGCCCTCAACATTCAGTAGTATTGATCCTTATATTTGGCAAATGGCCAGCTTCCCCATGTGGCCAGCTTCCCAGCGCGTGATAGTACACGTTCGATATTAATCCCCAGTCAATAATTGCGTAGTCGACGGCCTTCCCTGCCGTATCTTCAAAGGACACGGCTGGACTTGGAATAATTCCCGTTTCGTCATCAATTATTTATATAGCAATATGCGAATCCACAATCTGTTGGTTGCCACAGTCTCATCTCGCCCTCCCTCATCTCATTTACTCATCTCGCTCCTTCGCTTTACATCAAGACCATGCCTTTTGGGGAGCGCGTTTCGGATTGCTGCTCCATATTCCTCAGCTGCTGCGTATGCTGCAGTGCGTTCTCGTCCTCCCTAGAGCACACACAAGACTCACTCCCCCCCCCTCCCGCAGCGATTCTCGGGCACGTTGAAGGACTTAGATTCTTCTGTGCGTGATTCATTTCGGAATTTCCTGCATCTCGCGGCCGATGTACTGTCTCTAGGCCCATGTATCAAGATGAATGACGAGGAAGAGGACGAGGATGAGAACGACGAGGATATCAATAGGAATGCGATGGAGGAGCGAAACCCCTAGGCGGGGCACTTCGCTACAGCACAGCCTGCGCACGGGCCCGGCATAGATTCCGTTAGCGGCGATAGGCGATGAGATGCAAGTGAGTCATTGCATCCGTTCAGCAACGTCCTAATGAATTTATTCTGAACAGTGCAACAGTGCGCGGCGGCGTGTGTATTGCATTAGACCGGATCCTGAGTCATAGGCTCAACTTTTACTTCATTTCTTCGCTCTGCAGGGTACAATTTTGTTAGTGGCCCCTGCTTTCCTCTACTCTCTAGCATCTACTCAGCATCTGGATCGCTCGGTCCTTCGCGCGTCGCTCGCTCCGCTCTGCAGAGTACAGTGTTGAGCAGTCCTCACGGGCCATCAATGTTTGGTTGTGCATTCGTTGAAAATACCGACGCGACGGATCATGTGATTAAAACGTTGAATCATCTTCTTTTTTATATATCTTTTTTTTTTTTAAAGTTTTGGCGCTACCTACTCTCTAGGACACCTGCGAATTTAAAAGTCTAAACTGATCTCGATTTATTGCGGCCGCCACTGATAAATACCGTTACATGTACATTTTGGCAATTCTACTGATGCTACTGCGTTCAGAGTTGAACGGAATGAGGAAGACATATGGAAGGACGAAGTAACCTACAGGGGGGTATGGGACGAACCAGGTAATATACACAAGAACGAGGTACGTAATAAATATACAGCAAATATACAACGAGCACGGTTCATTTCGCGTGCTTGCAGCGCGGCTTGATCTTGTTGCGACGTAGTGCCAGTGGTCTGTCGCGCCCTCGCAAGCGTGCGTAAACGCCGCAGGCGTTACAGAGCTTGGCGCCGGTCTTGCTCCGCCGCCACACACTTGTGCGCTGTGTATGACAGTGCGAGCACTCGGGGCCGTCGGTGCTGCCGGCGTCGGGGTCGTCCTCCGCCTGCTCGGCCTCGATGAGCGCGAGGGGGCGCATCTTGTTGCGCTGCTGCAGGTAGAGGCCGCACGCGTTGCACAGCGGTAGACGCGTCGCGGGGTTGCGCCGCCAGAGCGGGGTAGTGGTGGCGTCACAGTGCGAGCAACGCTTCACCGAGGTGTCGATACTACCGCGGCGGGAGGAGGAGGCGCTGGAGGCGAATGAGGAGAGCGGCGAGAGCCGCCCCGATGAGGCGTCGTCGGGAGAAGAGTCCCGCGGCAGGATGTGGGGAAGCGGGGATGTGAATTCGGACGGGGAGTATGTCGGGTATGGCGACAGGGCATCGGGGACGTCGAAGGCGGACATCCCCCAGGCATTCGTGGAGATTGCGGACCATTGTGGCGACCGTAAGACCTGGTCGTTGTCGTAGATCCGCAGGTCCGGCCAATAGGCGCTTCCATGGGGCGTGCTCGCTTCCAGCGCACCGCTCATGGGGAAATTCGCGTCGCCGTCCAATGTAGGGCGGAGGTGGACGGGCGAGAACGACGGCGAGAAAGGGATGAGCCCTGAATTCGTTCTGGGTGGGAAACAGTATTGTGCGTCCATCGCGGCTTCGACGTCGAAGTCTGGGATGTACAAGGGGGCGTCGCGCGAGCTTGACACTTGGAAACTCGACATGGCCTGTCGACAGGAAGACGCGATGGTGCTATCTGCGACAACCAGTGAGAAAACCCGCCGGTTCTTATAGAATCCCGAGACGCACCGAAGTCCCACCATCCGTCATTTGACGGTCCCGGGCGTTGGGTAGCAGGGTATGACTCGGACTGGGCTTGCTGCTGCATCGTATGCGAAGCGAAGGAAGAGAGGTTGTTGGTCCAGGAACGCGTGCTTTGGGAAGCCGGGTTATGTATATCGGAAATAAGTCCCTCGGATGCAGTATTTGACTCGATTCGGCGCACCGCATGGCCCGCCCGTTCGTTAGGCATTCCCCTGACAGCACTGTGCCGCAGGCCTCTGAAAATCTCTAACGAGCAAATTTCCGGACAGCTGTCACGCCTGCACGCCTGATGCTCTCGCCGCTGCGATGTCTCATCTATAAAATTAAAAGATTAATTACCAAAACCGCATCGCACCACCCTGATTATGTCACTGCTGTTTGAATTGTTCCCAGTGCCATCGGCGGAGTCTGAGCCATTCAATCAGCTCAGCGAGATTCACGCTAAATGCCCGGAAGGATCCCGGAAAGGAGCGCTCGAAACGGAGACAAAAGCTTCCAGTGCGTGGCGTTAGAAATAGGGCGCCAAGCTCTTATTTAAGCTGCTTGGCAGTTCAGATCAATCAATTCTGTATCAGAAACCTGTGCTTCCATAAAATCAACACCATTTTTATGCGCCCGAATAAGCGAAGAGAATATTCACGGCGGCGTTGAAGAGCACACATTCAGTCACTCTGGAAGCGGGACAGGTGCCTGAAGAAACCATAATGTTCTAAATTGCAGAATCAGAACAAAGTGAATCATTGCTTTGATCGGCGCTGTCATTCTGAGCCGCGGAACCGGTTGCCCGAACGACGGACGTCACACGAAGCTGGACAACCATACTCAGCCAAATGCGCACATAAAACGATGCTCACCAGCTGTGCGACATGGACATCCGGCGCGCCGCACATCGGTGGTAGCCTGGTGCGCAAAAATAAGGTCGCACGCGCGCGCGTGTCTGGGGACGAATGATTAATGAATGGGAGTGCTGTAGAGGGCGACCGTGGAAACAGACTGACAGACAGCTGACCGCGATGATGGGAACATCGAGAAGCCGCGAATCACACTGCCACAGCATTCGTATCCAGCCTGCAAAACAACAACTTCAAACTCCGGGCCGAATGAATCCGATACCTCTGCTAAAATGTTCTGCCGTTCGAATGTGGTTTGAATTAACTCGATTCCTTGATCAGGGCGGGCTCCCTCTTGAAAGAATTGATTCGCAATCGGAAACATCGGAGGCGAAACGAATCCGAGAATGATGAATCCGCAACAGCTGGGAGCTCAAGCGCTCAGCACTCAATGCCCATTACTCTAGGCGCGACAAGCCCCGCCGGTAGCCCGCGCTGCGTAACAGCAGGCAATGCTTTTGCCTGATCCTTTCACAGACAGGCATCACTGTGGGAGCGATCAGCCATGTTTTGACACCCGGTGAACGTAACGGGAGCGCAGCGACCACATTTGGTAATCGGTGGTTCCTGGCTGCGACGGCGAAGTCTAAAGTAAAGAATGCACCCATCTTCCTTCCTCTAGCGGTATGGCTGATTTCCGGGCGCTATCTATTCTTGAACAAGAAGGGTTCTGGACGGATTAACCCATACAAAGGCCGCAGCACGGAACGGAATGGAAAACTTATAAGAAGCGGAAGAAGAACGGGGGGACCTTACTCCCCAGTGCCCGGATCTCGAGGTCCGACGACCAACGACGCTTCAACGCGGTCAGGCCTTCATCCGAGCTGCTGAGCGGGCCCGATCAACACGCGCGCATCCAGTTGTTCGGGTTCTAACATCGGTGGCGTAATCTTCAAGTAATCTTCTCGAATCCGCGTTCCGTGAGCGCGGAGAAGTCTGCCAGCCGACATCCTTTTGGGAGCTAAACTTGGAAACGTGACCCACCAACTGTCGTCAACTTGCGAGGAGAAATAGAGTATAGTATCGTGAAGGAATGCGTCCACCGAGATGCCCGACCTTGGCTGAATTGGCCGAAGCAACAGCGTTCAAAATTCTGGGCTGCAAGTCGCGTGGAATCCAAGGCGCTATTCGACCCGCCTCAGGCAGGCTCAAAGTTTTTCTGAATTGAACACAAGCCGAGCTTCGCGTAGTCAAATTCCACAAATCTCTGAGGCGGAAGGAAGTGGTAATAATCCTAAACCATTAGGGATCGATCCTGTAGTCTGGGCACGGTCGTCGGACACCACTAATCAAACTGTGCAAACTAAGATCAAGAGATTATGGACATGCGTCCAGTGTCCATTGCACCAGTTGCAGCGACTCCGAAACATTGTCTGATATGTGGTCGAAGGGTAAGTTACTCAGCAGCATCAAAGTGGAAAAAAAAAATCAGCCTGCGAATGGAATCATGTAATGGGGCAGGCCGGATGCACGAGATAATACATACTGCGAGGAGTTCAATCTTGACGCAAAGCGTCTTCGACTGCCTTCCACTTTTTGTGCGATTCGAGCTGCTCGGCTGGCACTTCCAGCTCGGCCTCTTCCTCCTCCTCGTCCTCGTGTTCGGCAAGTACACCATCATAGAATGTCTGGATCCACCTCAATTCTGGAAAGATCGCGGAGAGGAATACGGCGACGCGGCCGGCGTTGCCGATGAGTGATAAGGCTACGTGGAGTGTCGCGAGGGTGAGTTGCGTCACCCGTGGTTGTTCCTTGTCGATCCTGATCTTCGGGACCGATGTTGCGTCGACAGTTATCCCGAGCGTACGCAGGCGGGGACAGTGCTCTGCGAAGGCGTAGACGCCCTCGAGCGTCACGCGGGAGGGCATATGGTGGAAGGGTCGCGCCGTCAGGAAGAGTGATTGGAGGCGAGGCCACGAACGGGCCATTTTTAGGATCGTGGCGTCGTCCAGGTCGAATCCCACGGGGTGTATCAGTGAGACGGTGACGAGGTTGGCGAAGGGGAATAGCGGTTCGATCATGTCGCGACCGACGGAGTATGTGTCAATTTCATCGGCACCGGGTGGAGTGACATCGTCATAACTGGTGCCGACGATGATTTCTTGGAGATGAGGATGGGCGCAATGCAGCGCGATCGCGGCGTAAAACCTGCGAATATCAATCTTTGTCGGAACTTCTTGGATGCCCCGGATATTCAGCGTCTTCAATGTGAGATGTTTCGACCAGGTCAACAGCGTAGTACCACATTGGAGTGAATACATAGTGAGGTGGATCAAGGCGGGAAACGGAATAGATGCTAAGGTAGGCGTAAGGGAGAACTCGGGTGTGAAGGAGCCAGTAAACTGGAGGGATTGTAGGTGGGGAAGCTGGGACAGATGCTCGAGAGCCGCGCGATCCACGAGGGGGATGGTGAGCGATTGAACATGCATCAAACTGCGCGCAAAGGTGGACAAGGTCGGAAACGTCCCTTGAGACGTTGCAATGTAGATGGCGACATGTGTTAAAGCTGGACATTTAGCCCCGAGATTTGATAAGATGGATAGTTGTGAGAATGAGCCGGTAATCAGGAGGCTGAGATGGCGAATACTCGGGGTAATAAACAAGCTGATATGGTGGAATGAACTGGGCAGGGGCGAAAGCCACCGGAGATTTTGTAGATTGGGGAAGATACAGTCTCCCAGAAGGAACAGACTGAGAGCCTGGAGAAAATCCGAAGATTCAGGTTGGTGCATGAGAAATGACTTGACACGATGGGAGTAAATGAGGGGGCGCTGCCAGTCTGAGGATGCTATGCTTCTGAGCAAACTCTGAAATAAATACATTAGTGACTGAGTTAAGCGGGAAATATGTCTGCTCCGTACAATCTTCGGCACACCTAGGCCGTCGTTTATGCGCCATAAATCGTTCGGCATGCATCTGAGTAGATTCAGGATCGTATCCTGGGTATTCCACAAATGGTCTAGTGCCGTGTTGTGGAAGACTGTGGATGTCCTGGCAAGCACAGCTAAATGTCTCAAAGGGCCCTCGAAGATAATGTCTCCCCCGTCGGAGTGAGTGGCGGTCGGCGTGCTCGACCTGATTTCTCCGCATATCATATCCACAATCTCGACAATTTCCAGCGCCCAGTGCATTGGATAGATTGGTACCGGTACGTCGACCTTAGAGCAAAGCGCATGAAGCGAAGAATTGAGCAAATATAAATGAAAGATAAATGAAGGACACGTACCGTGAGGTATTACTGCCTCCGGGGAGTAGCTTGACCGTTATGAATGGGCGAAAGATGCAACGTGCAACGTGCAGGAGCTCAAGGTACAGCTACCAGGGTATATACCACTGCGGCCGACAGGGTTCGTCGTCGTGGACAGCCACGTCAGCTGGAAGGATTGGGCAATGTGGGAGTCGAGTCTTGCTGACGGCGGGAGGAGTCTTTACGGTCCGATGGCGGGAATGGGAGCCGTGTCCGTCGGTTGGCGCAGAGGGTGCACTGGCCTTGAGGCTTGCAGTAGCCGTGTCGGCGTGTCACGGTGAGGAAAAGCTAGGCGAAGCTTCAAATTAATCAATTGATCCGGCGACCGACGGAACTAACCGGAACATATCCAACACCTACGTCCTCTTCCCCGGTGTTGCCCCTTATGAGTACGGCGTCTAAATAGTCGGCTCAATGAGTCAATTCATCGTCGGAGATCCCCATACTCCTGCAACTTGCTCCCTGGACTTGCCTACCTCTCTGGCCTCAGTGGCCTGGGCGGCTGGGTCCTGCGAAACGAGTCTGGTGGCAGAACGGTGGTCCCGTCTTGGAGGGCCAACAATACACCTGCTACGCCGTGCCACGGATCGGGACAGCTTGATAACTCACGGGTTTGCCTAGGAATTCACTGAGAACACAGTGGGCGCTTGTGCGGCTTTTAATTTGGAATTCCGAGGCAGCCGAATAGCGCAAGTCGTGGGTTTTAAGTTTAACATATTATCAAGACACTGACTAAGCTTGCGGTGAAGTTTTCCTCGCGAGGCGTTCGGCACGCCGCACAGTTATGAGCGTCGAAAGAATATGGAGTGTCGGGGGAAACTCGACATCGAAAATTAATCAGGTGTTTCGACAACTGAATGCGCGTCCATCCTGCCTGGTTAAGTATAAAATTCGTCCGTCTGCTCGTTCGTCATTAGATGTACATACACGCCCTCCCCTGCGTTAAACTCATCACTCCCTCATTACTCGCTCGTCTCCTTCGTCTCATCACCCGCCTTCTCCGTGCTTCGCTCACTCCGCACATCGTCAAACACATCCACGCGTGTGCTCGAAAAGTTGCGCGCGCTGACGCCCTTCTCGAAGAGAAGGTCAAGCTCCGCGAAGGAGCGGCCTTGCGGCTGGGGGGGAGATTAAGGTTAGCGTTGAGATGGGGAGCGAGAAGTGACTGGTGAGATGGCGCGTATTTACGACGCGCCAGCGCGTGGCCGGAACTCGGAGCGTAGCGAACAGCATTCGCTCCGCAATGCGAGGACACAGGTATCAAGTAACAGCACCGGAATAGCGGAGCCCATCCAACAGTGCGAAGAACGAAGAGATGACAGTGACAAACTCACCTCCGGCAGCCTATAGTACGTATAAACCACGCACAGGAAGCAGATTCCGCCCCAGAAGAAGCCCGCGTAGTTGCTCCAGTTCCACGCGCTCGGATTGAGCATGTACGGCGTGAGCACAGAGCAAACGATGCCGACGACGTTGCTGCGAATTTCGTTAGTGGATGGAACAGGAGATAATGCGAGAGGTGTGTTGGATGACGCCATGGGGAGCAACTCCGTGCTTAACCGACACTGCCGCATGCGTGTCCCACGCGCTCGGACGTCCAGCACTCATGCCCCGAAGTTATGACCTCCCGCCCGAGGCTCGGGGACAGAAAACCGGGAAGCAACTCACTACATATTCCTTCCCAGCACCACGCTTTTGATCAACAGCCGTCTCGTGGAGAGCTCGCCGACGAGCGAGTACGCGACGGTGCCGACGGTGCATTGGTAGATCGCCGCCCAGATGAGCATGAGGCATCCAGTAGCGAGGGCGGCCTGAGGGGCGGGGAGTCAGCGTCGGGAGTGAAGAATTAGGAGATCAAATTGGAGGTAGTAGACGGATGTGCGGGAATGGTGGTGATAGAGTATGGGAGGCGGGATGGAGGAGAAACATGAGGGAGAAGGTGGGCGGATACAAAAACGCGAGATGGTGGGGTGCGCCACAACATCGCGCTCCATACACCCACCTCCCTCTTATAAATCGAAACGGAAAGGAAACAACAAAGCGTCGGACGCACCTTATCCCTATCCTTCTCCCCCACGAGCCCCAAGAACCCCAGGCACATCAAGATAACGCAAAGCCCCATGAGCCCGTAGAGGTAGAGCGTACGCCGGCCGACGCCGTGCGCCATGAGCGCCCACGCACCGAAAACGCCCGCCATGTTGATGCCATATTGTCCCAGGGCGAAGTCGTACGACTTTGCCGGGGCAAGCCCGGCTTGTTCGAGGAAGTAGCTGCGCGGCACGAGGTGAGTTTGCGCAGGGGTAGGGAGGAAGTAGGACAACATACGTGCTGTAGCCAGTGAAGGAGTTACCAGCGAGGTTCTGCATCGCCCAGACCATGCATACGATCTACACGGTGTAACGTGGATGCAGGGAAGTAAAAATAGAAGCGACGCACCTCCGTCCTCCGCAAATCCGTGCCCTTGAAACAATCCCAATATGTCGCGCCCTTCGTAAGCTTCTCTTCCAGCATCGTAGTATGCTGCATCATCGCGATCGTCTCGTCCGCATCGAACTCCGTCTCTTTGTCCAGGCTCGTCAGCCGCAGCAAGGACTTGCGCGCTTCGGCAAGACGGCCGTGGCGCACTAGCCACCACGGCGACTCGGGCGCGAGGGCGACGCCGATCAGGAGCGGGACGGGCCACATCCATTGTAGGGCGTATGGGATGCGGTACGCCCACTGGTCGGTGCGCGGAAGCATGGCCTTTATGACACCGATGCCGATGACCTGGCCCAACCCCCAGCAGAAGTTGACGTAGGTCGTGAGGTAGCCGCGTAAAGCGACAGGGCAGACCTCCGAGGCGTATGTTATAGTTACTAATGCCAGAAATTCCGTCGATAAGCAGCGTTAAGGGAAGGCATGCGACGCACGAGTCTGGAAGACGCCCCACGGGATACCGCAGAGGATCTCGGCGACCTGGAGATCGACGACGTTCTGCGCGGTAAAGAAGATTGCGGTGAAGCCAATAATGCAGATGAGGCACGCCATGACAGTATTGCGGTACCCGTAGCGCTCCGAGACCCAGCCATTGATGAAGAGCCCCAGGATCTCGCCGACGTTCGCCCCATTACTCAGTCCAGCCTGCCACCGTGCGGGAACCTGGTACGTCCCATCCGAGAGCCGCTCGCCGTATTTTTGGTTGAACTGTGGGAATGCGTCTGTTGGTTGCGTCCGGGTAAGACGTAAAAAGAAACCCAATGGAAACGGCGACGCACAGAAGTTGGAGAGCAGACAGACATCGTAGCCCTCCATCGCGATGCACGTCGAGATGAGGACGCTCCATGCGACGGCCTTGGGATATAGCCGAAGTCCCTGCAGCAGGGTCATGCTATGCTCCTTGTCCGTCGCAAACTGCGGGGTATGGTGTTTTTTAGGAGAAAAAAAGACACAGCATAAGAGCGCACCTTTGCGCTGCGGGTAATCTCCTTCGCTGCGGAATCCTTCTCCGTTTCGAGGTGGTGGTCGGCATCAAAGTGAAGGGGCACCGTCATCGTGAGTGCGCGGCGCTGGGGCGGGTGCTTCGCGGCGGGGTATTTATACGAGAAGGCGTCGGACCGAAGCGATGTCACGCTGTGACGTGAAGCATCACGAAACGCCACACAGTTCGGTCGTGTGATCGAATCACCTGCTTGTTCTTGGGTTTTATTTCCTTCCGTCCCACCGCTACAAAGCTTGGAGGAACTCCAGAAACCGATAGTCCTCTCATCGGGAGTCGATCCAACTTCGGATTCTCTCGAAGTTCGAAAATTTCATAAACCAATTTTCAACTTACTTAATTTCGATTCCGAAGTTCAGCGTGCCGGCATCCCTTCCAAATCCCTTCCGGACGTGGACTCGTGGAGTGCGGGCGAAGATGTCGGGCGAAGATGACCGGCGCTGATGCGTTAATCACCGTGCAGCTGACATTCCGGTTGGCCCTCCTGCGTTATGAAAATGAGCCTTCTCTGAAACTAATTGTCTCAAAATGTGCTTATAAATTTACTCTCCGACCCTTAGTTGTTCCTAACTTAAAAAATGTTCTTCGACATATGCGAATGCACCAGGAGGAATCGAACTGAGAAATGCTGCTGGACATTTAGCTATCAATGTAAATCCGTCTTACCGTGAAGGATATGGGGCGAGGCGACTAATGAATCTACCGCAATCTTCACACATACCCTGGTACTTTTCTGGCTATCCAGTTGAAACCAGTTCTCGATAGGCTTGTATTTTCTCTCCAGACTCTAGAACCCTTCCTTTGAATAAATGATTACATATTTCCTCCGAGACTACGAATCATGAGGCCGATAAATGCACGACTACTCCGTGTTTTAACAATAATCGGCGAACATTCGAATATAATCTCTCTCCATCCCGTCTCATTCCAACTCCTCCTACACTTGACTTGTGGTGGGTGCATTTCTGTCCAAAATTTCAGCCAGCCGGTCATCAATGAGTGCAATCTGCTTTCCCTGTGAGGAACGTTCAAACAAAGGCCGTGCCGTCTTCCAATGCTCCACTGCATCCAGGATCACCCCATGTTGCTTTGAAATATCTCCCAGTCGAAGCATGCACTCCGCCCTGCTGCGATGGACATCCATCTGGGTAAATCCCTCGAGAGCAACAGTCAAAAGGCTGATTGTTGTTTCTTGATTGCCGTCTTCCAGGTACACATCACCGAGAAATTGAAGAGCCTTGTAGATATCCAGCTTTTGCTTGTGCTTCAGGCTGTGGGCTAGGAAGATTGCCGTCCAAGTGGATGACGGACCATCCCTGTTGGTCCACAGATGGTTATTGCCCAGTCTTTCCAAACAATAGCTCACGGCTTCATTGTTGGTGCCCCAAGCCGATTTAAGACACTCTTGGAAAACCCTATCTGCTGCCAGAAATTTTCCTTCTCCTAGCATCAGAACAGCTTGGATCATATCACAATATATCGATGCAACTGAGTGCCCCACATCATTGAACACCGAGCGAGCTGTATGAATGTTCGTCCGTACATCGGACATTGATGAACCAATCTCTACATCAATCTCAGAAATGTTGTGCAAGGCAAGAGCATGATAAAATGGATCGTGCTCGACGGAGATAGTCCGAAGAATCTGTGTTTGAATTTGACGAGCCTCCGCATATTCTGATTTATAGCGATGGATTTCTGCCTGAGAGATCATGATTTCATTAGCCAGCTGGCCATTAGACATGCCACATAGCCCCAGGAGATATCTTGCCCTTGTGCATCCAGTTATGCAACGGTTATAGTCACCAAGAGCATTGCAGCATGTAGTTTCCAGATAGAGTGCACCGGCTTCTCTGAGGAAATTTCCTGAAGTTTTTGCCAGCCTCTGAGTCTCGTATGCATGTACTTGTCCTGCAGAATAATTACCGGTCTGCCAGCTGAGGGCTGCGAGTGTGTTCAACAACGCCAGCTGTTTTTGTGTGTTACTGCTCAAAACTGACAATTCAAGTCCAGTTTCAATGAAGTGCATGGCTGTGGGAATATCTTTCTTGCGGAGTCGATAGTAATCTGCCACATTGCAATAAAATTTGCCTAGAGAATTTAGTTTAGCATTAAACAACAAAAAGTTTGACATAAACACACACATTTGAGATCTGAATCATCCAAGCCTGGCAAATATTTCAGAACTTTGTCCACCACCTGATCTGCATTATCAATCGGATGGTACATCTGGCCCCAGAACTGTTGTGTGTGGAAATAAACCTCAAGGCGGTGGTCTTTTAACTGAGGCAGGATATTAAGGATCCGGTCCATTAACACAATCTCCCCACGGCCAGCCATTTTGCTAAACTCATCGAGATGGCAGGCACAGTACACTGCATTGGCCAGATCAGGGTTATCCGGTGTTAAGCATGTGGCCAGTATACTCTGGATGTTGGCAAAGTTTGCCGTTACTCGAGCCACTATCCCAGAATTAGCAAGGGTGCCCAGATTAGTGTTATGGATTTCGAGAAGTTGTTGAAAATAGTCGAGAAGAGGTTGGATATTGTGAGGTGTCGGGGGGTGGAGTCTGAGGACATACTCTTTGATGGGCACCAATACCTTCAGTCTGTTCTGATCATCGGTGTATGCCAGAGATGTGCCAAGTAGCATGGCTTTGCAGGTCAAGATATTTTCAATCAGCAGATTGGCCTGTACGAGTTCTGTGTCCGAAAGTCCATCGGGAAGAATGGAAAGCAGGCTCAATAGCTGCTGTGCCTGCGGCAAAGACACGATCCGAGGGCTGGCAAGAGAGAGCGAAATTGAGAAATCCAAGTTTGATCCCCTGTCATGGCCTGCTGAGACCAGCGAGGTCTTCTCTGTTTCCCAGCGGTTCAATACACTGGAAATATCTTCATCATCTGCCAAATGGGCCATCAGATCGATGGCCAGTGGCATGTTACCAGTCAGGAGAAGGATCTGGTTACGAGTACTTATGTAATCGTTTATAATCAGTCGAAATGAGGTTTTAGAGACCTAGTCGAAAAGTGTCCCAGATCTATTCGTGTAACGGATTTAGCGGCTATGCTAGTAGATTTAGTGGCTGTGTTGAAGCGGTTTTAAAGGACAGCCACTACTTTCCCTTCGTTCTTTGTGATTGCTTAGGGGCTGTACATTTTCTTATGTAATCCATTTAGCGCTCGCCGCGGTTCGAATCAGGTGCTATGTATTTTTCGATTCCCGACGACAGCTTTGTTGTCTTTCTTTGTTCATCCTCGACACATTTAGTTTCCTACAAATGACTGTTAATTACTAGTCAATACATACCTCAATAGGCTCATGAAAGATCCCAGGGGAGGCGTAAGTACTTAAGGCACGGCCCGTGACTGATGGCCGTGATGCGAATGATCGCATGTATGATCTGTCTGGAACCCGCGGTCCGTAACCGCGTCGTTATTTCATAACGCTTAACTCCGTGCAAGATAATTCCGTGCAAGACGTGCGTCTTGCACGCAACCGCGTGCGAGTCTTGAAGTCGTTGTGCGATGTAACGATTACTATACCAGGCTTTCCTGGACAAAACCCCCGTGTACACGAGTGGTGACGCATGACGTCGCGTGGACACGCGTGAGTGCTCGTGGTCACACGCGGCTATCGTTTTCACGCGTCGCCACTTCCTTTTCCACGCATCGCGCAGTTTCAAAATTTGTAAATGCATATGCACATCTTCTTCTCCACGCATGGAGCATTCGTTCCCACGAATTCCTCATGAGTGGGGATCACTCAAGGCCACTGACGTTCCTACGAGTCTCCCCTGGCATCCACTCGTGGCCATTCAAAATGCTACAGTTCAAATAGGGTATCTCCAAATTTCCCCTGAATTTGTCCCCTAAATAGGTCGCCTGCCCAGCATCTCCTATTTCCACCGATGACTAGCAACCGCCCGCATCGAAACATTAGAGCAGCGTTGAGCCCTGGTCTCGTCGATTGCCGCCTACACCCATACTTCATGTCCCTTAGTGAAGCCTCTGGAAATAACATGAGTGGTATGCAGCCGCTACTATCTGGCACTTATCCTGACTCAAATGGCGAAGGTTCTTTTCTGCTCTCCCCTCCTAGGCATTTTCCAGCTCCCCTTGCTGGGGAAACACGCACTCTTCCCAGCTTGAAGGACTGTGATGCAGCCGCCTTTCAAGCCAGTCTCTCCAGATTGAAAGAAGCTTGTGGCCAGGAATATATTCCGGCTGCCGAATGAAAGCTGGCCACGATACCTCCCAAGCTTAATTCAGAAAGCTTTCAAAGTCCAAGAATTTAAATGTATGGTTCTCCTCTTCCTTTCCCCATCCCAATATTTAACTCTCAATGTCAGCAATCATCCCCCACATAAAAACACCATAAACTGTACAGTGTGGAGATAGATACCAAAAAGACCAAGGAAATGGATATTGGCCCGATTAAGCCAATATCAAACCTAGAAACCATATCCGTCGGCCACTGATGGACCACGCGTGGGAACGATGGGCATGCCGTTTGGAAATATCAGTCGAGGACAACACCCCACACAAGGCCACGCAAGGCTACGCAAGCTCACGCGGCACTCCACTGAGGCCCACGACCAGGAACGCATGTGAAGTGAGTGGAAATGTGCCCCACGCGTGGGAATGCGTGCCCACGCACTCTCACTTGGGTTTTGTCCAGTAACAACCGCCATAGATTACGTCTGCGATCGCCTCGGTGATTTCGTCCCCGAGCGGGAAGTAAATAGCGGCAGTTAGTTTTATTTCATACAGAGAACACTAACCAACTAACCTATTTTGTTTGAGCAGACTAGTACTCAGAGTGGGGCTGAGCCCCAAGAATTGTGCAGGCTGGTGTAGACAATCCCCTCTCCTGAGCCCCAGAAAGTTTGCGCTAATTTGAAGTCTATGTCTCTCAAAAGATCCTCCGAGTCGAAGTTTGGAGCAGTTTGATGAAAGTGGGAAGTGGAAAGCCTGAGGGAGGACCAGCAGAGTTGGATTTAGCAATGTATCAAAAGGATGCGGTCCCGAGGGAAGTCCAGAAAGAGGGAGAGCATAGGGAAGTCGAGATTCGACGCTCGACGCTCGGTTACCGAGCGCTACGCGCATGCCGAAATCGGCCAACGAAAACTCTTGAATTTGATTGGCTGGGACTTGCGCCATTCGGGCCGGTGGAACTTGGTACTTGATTCTTCGGAACAATCCGCGCACAGCCGAAATTCAAGTTAAATCAAGTTTGCTCAATCATCTTGCGTAGCATACAGGACATTTGGGAGTCCAGTCTCCCAGGTGTGTGAGCTCTTTAATTCTCTGATACTCTCCCCCTTTTCCCTCTTTTCTCTCTCTTTTCTCAACTTGAATAACTTGAATTCCCCGTTTTCCCCCCAGACTTGGTGCATGAGCCCATCAATAAAAGCGGGAAGATTTGTTTGATCTTGCTTTGTCAAACAGTTCAATTTACATCCAGATGTCCTCATACCATCTGGCCCGCTTTACACTTGTTCGTGCCTCTGAGATGCTTTCCTCTCTCCACCTATCTCGGTGCAAATGAACACAAGGTACGTCATTCCCTGAACTTATTAGCGCGTGGTCGTTTCTCGGAGTTATCAACATGCAGCTGGCGGCAAAGCAAGCCGGATTGCGAATATCCAGGATGCTCCTCGCGTCTGCTTCAGACACCGCGTGCGGAGCTCGCAGCTGTTGAATCAACCGATGGTGAGGTAAACGAACGATCAGGGGCGAAATCTATTATTCAGCATAGGGGTTATAATTATTTCCTGTCCGATCGCCGCTATCGGCCCCATTTTCCCTTGTTCTCGTATTCCTATGGCAGAAGCCATCTTTCCTGGCACTACGGTCGATGCCATTGAGCACCACACAATCTATCTCAACAACAATTTTGGTCAGTAACAGTCTTTCAACCGGTAAAATTTTGATGCTCACCGTTAGCAGCATTCCCTCATATGCAGAGGACTTTCATTCAAATCCAGGCGGTTGCCGTTCTGCGATCCTGACGACGCATCCCGAACTTGACGGTGTTAGAACCGAATGTACGATGCTTGTCTACTGGATAGATCAATCCGAGGCAACCGGACACCCGCTTAATTGGAGCACTATCCCTTTCCTCACCGAGTGTAAGCCACATTATAAGACAACAAAAAAGAAGAGAAAAAAAAGAATTACATAAGTATGAGTTTGCCGGGCCGTGCCACGGCCATGACCCCCAAGTCAATATCTGCTTGAGCATGGCAATCATCTGCAATGTCAATAAAGGTTTGACGGGCAGCATCCTGGGTGAGGGGCTTCAAGGGTTGCAAGAATGGCCGAGTCCACCGGACATTGGCTGGTCGTTCTGATCCACGCATTGTGATCTACAGCATGTTTAGAGTGAGAATTACAGTAATTGAAGTGGAAGCTTACAAGCAATGCCAGATGATCGATATCTGTGAGCAAGGACAAGAATGTTTCGACTCCCGCGCGGGACTCAATAGACTCCCAGCTAGTCTCGAGATTGTCCAGAATCAAGAGGGAAGGTGGTTTGTCGGTGAAATGCCGGATTACAGGCCGAGTAAGATCTTTTCCCGGGTTGAGTCCTATGTGGGCTCCGATGAGTGCCGCAAGCTGAACACTGTGGGATGCAGTGTCACACGGAACAAAAGTGCGGTGCTGCCCATATCGAGCAGAGATGTCTGCGTGATGAAGAATAGCTTTTGCGAGGCTTGTCTTTCCCATTCCTCCTGCTCCCAAGACCGCTATCCTGGGGATCGTCTAGCTAAAGGTTAGCATGATGGCCGAAAATTCGGCTTCACGGCCATTAAATATCTTGGGTGCCGATGGTAGCAGTGAAATTGAGTTTGAGCTTGATACAATTGGAATGAGGTTGGAATGGAACACTGCTATCTCGATGCACGGACCTGTTCTGTGAGCTGGAAAGGACTCTGCTGATCTGATAGGACAAGGAAATTATTGCGGAATCAAGGAATATTTCAAGCAGCACTCACGGAGGAACCACTGTCAGAACTTCCCCCATCCGACCTAGACAAAATCAACTCCAGTATTTCTTGGTGTTTCCTCTCTGCATATGCTCGCATTTCCGCCATATCATTTAAAGCATTGGCATCCTGGATCTGAGAAGTTTTTGGTGTGAAAATGGACCATCATTTGCAGCATTGGATGTACCTTAAACACGCGGAGGGCCTCTTCCAGTCCAGTATTGCAGCCTTTGAGCAGCATGCTCAGCTCGCCTTGCCGGAAGAACCTCTTGATTGTACTCTTCTCCTGTTGTGCTTCGAAGAATGTATGGATCTTGTGTAAAGTTCTATTGATGTGTCGAGCATAAATGCGAAGATCATACAGTAGGGCTTACTCAGTGAATTTCCCTAAATATTTCAGTGTGTTTGGCACCAATTCCCCACTGGTATCTGAGGTGATGTGAAGTTGGATGATTGCATAAAGCAGTCCATAGATTTGCTCCAGCATTCGTGCACAATCATTCTTGTTTTTCCTAATACTCTATCAAGAGGGGTGAATATAGCGGAGAACCCATGATAGATGCAATCTACCTCCACAGAAGTCAACAGAGATCTAGTTGCGCTTGAAATGAGCTGCAAGAACGATGTGTCCAGATTTTTGGCAATGAGGTCCAATGTATTCACGGCAGCACCCAAACATGTTGCAATGTTGTCGCAGTGAATTTGAGTGATACTTGGCTGAAGAGGCATCTTTGTAGTGGCGCAAGCAATGATTTGGCAAGTCCCTTCTTAAATGGGGGAACGTGGGACGACGGACAGGCACTGGCCGGAAAATGTTCGGCTGATCAGTCCCCTATGATCAGTTTGCACCCTCCACATCACAACATCTCTTACATCAGCTCCACCGTCCCGTGTAGAATTACCGAATCTCGGCGAAGATGTGCTCCCCCTTTCAATGCCTGGAGCACTATCTTGCCCATGGATAAGCCCGCCAACCCCGATATTGTTCTTACCCCCGTCCTGGATGAATTGTGATTGTCGTGTAAAAATAAACGACAGTTCCAAAAAAAGATTAGATGCGCGTGGAACAGAGGTTCCAAATCCTGGTACGCAGGCTCTGGAGGCGCACACGGACGATGGACCCTCCCTCCCTTTCCCATCTTGTAAGTTGACCAATGTAAAAGCCCTCCAACCCCACCATAATGTCGCTTCCCTCTGTTCTTATCCGCGTCCCTGTTGAACGATGTGATTACAGTGTAAAAATGAACACAGTACTAGTGTAGAAGGAAGATCGGATCGAGTGCCTGGAACAACAGACGAGTTCCTGCTCACCCCTGGATGTCATAAAGATCACCGGCAGCCGCCGCACCGCAGAAAGATGCCGCGGAAGTTGCCCTCGAGCGCACCACGATCCTAAATGGGCGGGGAAGAACACAGACGGCAGAACTCAAAGTAGCCACATACAGGATGTAAAGCAAGCGCCGATGGAATTCTGCCGATGGAATTCTTTCCCCTATCGACGCAGCGCTGGAATCTCACGGACCGTATTCCGTGTCTGGCCCTGGCGTCCATTCAGCCACGCTTCGGAACATCAATGAACTTAGAAATGAGAACCCCTACCCAAAGTTATATGGCAAGCTGGAAGGTTTCTGGTCATCCCGAAACGTTCCTGAAAATTTGAGGTTCCGAAGCCGTATAAGCCAGCATCAAACTATCGGTTTCGGCATGCCCTTCGGCCGGCCGATACCAATTTGGAACCTAAAACTTCAGGAACCTTTCGTGTCGCCCCGAAGCCTTCCAGTTTGCCATGTAAGTGCCTTAACGCGAGGGCCAACCGCTGCGTCAGTTTTGAGACCATCCACATGGAGCTGGAACCATGACCGATGATCCGCGGATACTACATGTCGTGCAGTAGGGAATAGGAAGGGAAACGGCTTGGACCGACCTACCGACGATCACGGCGATGCGTAGACAATTGCTCCGTGATGATAGTGGTTTAATCTGTGCCAAGCCGCCCGTTGAGTTTTAAGATAAGCATGCGGATGGGCCCGAGTTGCGGAACGACGAGGGAGCAATTCCCTCCTTCTCATCCCCATTCTCGACACTCCCCTTGCTCCTGACGCGTTGATTTCGTTCTCGAGCAAGAGGTCGAGGGCGAAGGAGCGGCCTTGCGGCAGTGGGAGAGGGTCAGCGTTGGGATTGAGAGTGAGATTGAAATCGAAATTCGGCGGAAGGGTGAGCGGCGGGGTGTAGGCTCTCCCAGCGCCTGGGCTGACACTCCGGGCGCAGCGAAAAGCATCCTCCCCCGCGAGGCGATAGTATCTCACGAAGTAGCAGCCCCTGAACAACCAGAACGAGCGCGAAGAAAAGGACCGGAAATATCTATACACTACGCACAGGAAGCCAATCCTCTCACAGACGACGCCCGCGTAGTTGACCGAGTCCAATCAGGATTGAGCATGGATGGGGTTAGCACGGAGAATATCATGCCGACGAGGTTGCTAAGGGTTGAGCGAATGAGGATCGGGTAAATGGGGAGGTGGTTTTGGAGAGGACCGTCCGGAGGCAAGTCACGGCGCGCGTAAGGATGTCTTGCGTTCAGGGGATCTACGTTCGGCAGGGGAACTCAGTGCAGTGCCCCGCGACAGATCATGCGTGCTTCAACGTCTGTCTGCGAGCGTTGGATCGCAGTGGGCAAAAATCGGTGTCGTGCCCTCAGACGCGAAGTCCGGCGCATCCGAGTGGCATGCGGTTACATTGCAGCGTTTCATCGCTCATATGCGAACATGCGGTCATTGCTATGCACGCCGAACCGGAGAAAAGGCACTCACTACTTGTTGCGCCAGACTCTTAATCAAGTTCCAATAGCGTGGTAGAGAGCCGATGAGAGAGTACGCGACAGTGCCGACAGTGCGGTGGTGTACTTATTGCGGCCCAGATGAGTATGAGGCCGCCAAACGTGATGCATACACAAGTGGGAGAACAGACATCGGAGCCCGCCATCGCGATGCACGTCGGGAGGAGGATGCTTCATGTGACGGCCTTGGGTATATCCTGATACCCTGCAACAGCAGCGCCATGTTACGCACTTGCTCCTCCAGGTCGCAAACCACCGACCGTCGCCGCGTCGCGTTTTGCTACGAGAAAAGCCAGAGCGCACGTTTGCGCAATGCGCGCTGCGGAGGATCTGCTTTAACTGCGGCATCGTTCGGTAATCGGCGTAAATGTGAAGAGACAACGTCATTGTGAGCGCGTGCCGGCGCACTCCTGAGTTTCCGCCTCAGGCCCCTATCCGAATTTGGGCATGATTCTCGGCAGCCTCGGCACTCCATCAAATCCATCAAACTTCCCTGTCAACGATCAAACTCACCAAAAAAATCTCTCCTTGCCCTTCTCTATTCTGCAAATTAATACAGCCAGTATTTTCACCCACGGTGGTAGTTAATTAACGTTAATTGCCTGGTCCATCGCGTGCCCGTCGCTTTTGCACCGGCGCGCCTCTTGACATTTGATATTTCTTTATTTGATCCGATCACGTCAGTCCCACTGCCTCCGCGTTCATAACTCTCGAGTGCAAGGATGTTGAGACAGGGTTGAGAGTTGCTTTATTAGTTCTGGTTAATTCACAGGTAACATATTATCAGTCTCACAAATACAATGAAAATTCTCACCAAAAGTCAATGCATTTGCCGCCGTGGAAGCCTCTGAAGGATGTTTGATGGAATGCCGAGGCTGCCGAGAATAATGCCCAAATTCGGATAGGGGCCTGAGGCGGAAACTGAGCGAGTGTGCCGGCGCCGGTCAAGTGCTGTAACATCATGACGTGAAACATCAAGGAGTGCCGACAAGCCGACATGCCACACCCTCCAAATTTCACGGCTTTAAACGTGCTTCTTGCCCATTGTTAAGTCTCAGAATAAGTGGCCCCTCGACGGGGGAATCACCACCCACCAAAAAGAAAAAGAAAGACAGAAAAAAATGGGGGCACTGGAGAGTCCGAATAATCCTGTGAGGAATCGAACCCCATCTAGGGCTGCCGCCGTTGCCGTTGCCGACGAAGACGGCACGGCCACGGCACCCCATGGTCCCCATCTGATCGGGAAATATGTTACACACCACGAGCTCGCTCATGAGTAGCGGGAACCAAACCTCCCATCCCTAGCAATGGAACACATTTCCCGACCGTCAATTCTCGCTGCCCGGACTTCCCTTCACTTGAATAAATAATTACATGTTTCATCTGAGCGATGACATAAATATGAGCATGATACCGGTAGATACATTCCATATTTGCACACATAGAACTTGTTTCAGTCTCTGATATTATTACCGCTGTGGTCATCCCTTCAACGTGCAACCCTTCTTACACACGATCTACGGTGGGTATGTTTTCATCCACGATTTCAATGAGCCGCTGATCAATCTGGGCAACCTGCTTTCCTTGCGATGAGCGTTGAAACAAAGGTCGTGCGGTCCTCCAAAGCTGGACTGGATCTTGGATCCCTCCATGCCCCTTGCAAATATCTCCCAGTCGGAGCATACACTCTGCCCTGCTACGATGCACATCCATCTGCGTAAATCCCTCGAGAGCAACAATCCAAAGGCTGGTGGCTGTTTCCTGATCACCCTCCTGCAAGTACACATCTCCTATAAAGTGTAGAGCTTTGCCAACTTCTAGCCTTCGCTTGTGCGTGAGGCTATGGACCAAGAAGAGGACTGTCCAAGTGGATGGACACTGATCTCTAGCAGTCCAGATACGGACATCACCCAGTCTTTCCAAACAGTAGCTCACGATCTCACTGTTGTTCCCCCAAGCCCATATGATACACTTTTGAAAAAGAATTTTTGCTGCCAAGAACTCTCCTTCTCTCAAAGCCAGAGCTGCTTGGGACATGTCACAGTATGTCAACCCAATTTCATACTCCACCTCTTTGCACACCAAGCGGGTCGTATGAATGTCCCGCAGCAGATCGGAGCTAGATGTCCCAATTTCCACGTCAATCTGGGAAATGTTGGACAAGGCAAGCGCATGATAAACTGGATCTTTCTCAACAAAGATATCTAGAAGGATCTGTCTGTGGATCTGACATGCCTCTGCATATTCTGATTTGAACCGATGGATTTCGGCTTGAGAGTTCATGATAGCATGATCCAGCTGGCCACCAGACATCCCACATAGACCGAGAAGGTACCTTGCCCGGGAACAGCAAGATATGCCCTGGCTATATCTCCCAAGAGAAAGCCAGCACACTGATTCCATATTCAGTGCCCTGGCTTCAGTGAAAAAATCCCCAGACACCTGTGCCAATCGCTGTGACTCATTTGCATGCACTTGCCCCGCAGAGTAATCACCCATCTGGAACTTGATCATCACTAATGTACATAACAAATCTGACTGTCTTTTCGTGTTCCCAGTGGAGATTGCCAATGCAAGTCCGGTTTCAACGAAGCGAATAGCTGTGGGAATATCCCGCGTGCGTGTTCGATGATACTCTGCTATATTGCAATAGAATCTGCCTGGTGAATTTCGTCAGTATTAGCTACCAAAAGACTGGTATATACCCACATTTGAGATCCAGGTCATCCAACTGGGGGAAATATTCGAGAACTTTGTTCACCAGCTGGTCTGCATTGGGAATGGGATGGTACATCTGGCGCCGGAACCACTGTGCAAGAAAATAAACCTCAAGTCGATGGTCGCTGGATTGAGGCAGAATATCAGGAATTCGGTCCATCAGTGTAGTCTCCCCATGACCAGAAAGTCTACTGAAGCGATCAAAATAACAGGTGCAGTAGATTGTATTGGCCAGGTTAGGATTATCAGCAATTAAACTTTGTTCAAGGATACTCTGGATGTTGGCAATGTTTGATGTTATTCGTACCACCATCCCAGAGTTTTTAAGAGTCCCAGCATGTGTCTCGTGAATCTCGAGGAGCTGTTGAAAATTTTTTAGGAGAGGTTGAATAGTCTGAGACGTAGGCGGGTGGATCTTGATGACATATTCTCTGATGGGCACCAATACCTTCAGCCTTTTCTGGTCATCAATGTATGCCAGGGAGGTAGCAAGTAACATGGCCTTGCAGGTTAGGATGTTTTGAATGGGCAGCTTGCTCTGTACAAGTTCTGTGTCCGAAAGCCCATCCGGCAGAATAGAAATTAGGCTTAATAGTTCCTGTGCCTGCGGCAAAGACATGATGCGAGGGCTGGCAAGAGACAGTGAAATTGAGAGATCTAAATTCGATCTCCTGTCATGGCCGACTGAGACCAGTGAGGTTCTCTCTGTTTCCCAGCGGCTCAATACAGTGGAAATATCTTCATCATCTGCCAAATGAGCTATCAAATCGATTGCCAGCGGCATGTTGCCAGCCAGGAGCAGTAGCTTGTCAATATCTGTTTGGTCATGGGAATCATCTGCAATGTCAATAAAGGTTTGGCGGGCAGCATCCTGAATCAGGGGCTTCAGTGGTTGCAAGAACGGGCGAGTCCACTGCACATTAGCTGGTCGTTCTGATCCACGCATTGTGATCTAAAACAGGTGAGTGTTCAAATTAAAGTAATTGAAGTAGGCTCTCACAATCAAGGCAACATGGTCAATTTCCGTGAGCAGGGCCAGAAATGTTTCAACCTCTCTTGGGGACTCACTTGGCTCCCAGCTAGTCTCGAGATTGTCCAAAATCAAAAGTGTAGGTGGACTGTGCGTGAAATGACGGACGACAGGCCGAGTGATATCCTTCCCGGGTTTGAGTCCTACATGTGCTCCAATAAGTGCGGCAAGTTGAATACTATGTGATGCTGTGTCACAAGGAACAAAAACACGATACTGCCCATATCTGGCAGAGATTTCTGGGTGATGGAGAATAGTCTTTGCTAGGCTTGTCTTTCCCATTCCGCCTGGGCCCAGAATTGCTATCCTTGGTATCTTCTGGTGAAATGTTCGGATGATGACCGAAACTTCAGCTTCACGACCATAAAAAATCCTAGGCTGAGATGGTAGCAGTGAAATGGAGGTTGAGCTTGAGAACATCAGATTGAGCATAGGACGGGCTGCTGGGGTGTGCACGTACCTGTTGTGGGAGCTGGACAGTACTCTGCTGATCTTTGAAGAGATACACATTATTATTGTATTGAGAGCGCTTTAAAGTAGTACTCACAGAAGAGCCACTGTCGGAGCTATCCGATTGACTCAAGATCAAGTCCAATACTTCCTGGTGTGTTTTCTGTGCATATTGTTGCATTTTCGTTACATCATTAAAGACACTGAAACTCTCAGTCTAAAATGTTTCAGGTTTGCTAGTTCCTCACCACGGCAACACTGAATCTACCTTGAACACATGAAGAGCCTGGTCCAACCCCGCATTACAGCTCTTGAGCAGCATGGTTAGTTCACCTTGCCGGAAGAACCTCTTGATTTTGCTCTTCTCCTGCTGGGCTTCAAAGAAGGCGTGGATTTTATATAAGGTTCTATGAATGTATCAGAATCAGAACCAACTGTGATCAACAGGCCTTACTCAGTGAATCCCCCAATATCTTTCAACAATACATGTGATGATAATTCACCAGTATCCGGGGTGATGTGAAGTTGGATGATTGCATAGATAAGTCCATAGATTTGCTCCAGCATAAGTGTACAGTCATTCCTGTTTGCTTCAATGTTCTATGAAGATTTTTGAGAACTTTGATAATAACACTGGGGGCAGACACCGTGGGCGCGGGTCCGTGGCAGAGCACGGACATTCGCCACGGCTGCGGTCTGACACTCGGTGTCAGAGTTCGGGGATCACGGCCCGAAGTTCGAAGTTTAAACACCGTTGAACTTTTGAATCTTTCTTGCATCTTTCCCCTCTTCCACTTGCCCACTCCACAACTGGAATCCACACATGCATCGAATAGAGCCTCTTGGATATCACTGAACAAAAAACCATAGTCATCGTCTTACTGTCTATGCCTGCTCACGCCCACGTGTGCGCGAGTCCTCGAGGCGGCCATCACTGATGAACCTAATTTTGGATTCTCTTTCATCGTCTCTCTCCCTCTCTTTCATCCTCACTTCCTCAATCTATGGCTGGCGACAAAAGCAAATCTAAGGGCAAAGGCAAGGGGAAAGCAGGGAAGAAGTCCGCCAAGCCCAAGGTCCGCTTTACGAAGGGACCAGCTCCTGGCAGCAAACGAGGGGGTGCAAATGCCCCTGAGGCTGACACGAGCGCTGGTCCCTCCCAGAAGAAGCAGTGTACAGACCCTGAAGCTGGGGGCGCCTCGGGCTCGTCCGCAGCGCCAGGGCCGACTGCAGATGAAGCTCCAGCGCAGCCGGGAGACGCGCCGCCGGGAGACGGGGATCCTGCGGCTGGCGATGCCGACGACGAGGCAGACGAGGATGGGGCTGCACCCAAGAAGAAACATGTGCGCAATACGTTGGGAATTCGTTCGAAGGAGGTTCCCCCCGAGGCGAAACCGATGCAGGTATGTATTTCACATGCTGAGTTCATACAGTCAACTAATTCTACGGGTGTAGAAGGCATTTCAGCGCGTTATCCGTGCACTTTGCGGCATGCTTACCCAGCACAACATCCTCCCCTCTGCCGTTGAGGCCCGCGAGCACTACGACAAGCGCTTTGACAAAGTTGAAGACCAGCGCGCGCACATGCGAAATCTCGTCGATGAATCGAGAACCGCCATCGCGGAGGCTCTTATCAAAGCATCCAAGCTCAAGATGACTGCTGAATCAACCCCTGGTCCTATTGCGAACGATATTGCGCGCATTTCCGAAGCCCATCTTGCTTGTGCCTTTACCATGGTCCAGAAGGCCGGCCTCAACGGTTTCTGTCCCGACATCGAGGGCCCACTCCTATCTAAGTACAACGAGCTTCATCGTAATGTGGCGGTGGCCGCATTCCAGTATATGTCCGGGACGCTCGGCCTCGCCGGGTTGAATGTTGATAACCACATCGCCCAAGACCACAACCTCATGTGCAACATCTACGACAATTACGTCTATGGCACCCTTGCGCCGAAGACGAGAAAGGAGAGGCGTCAGCCGGGAAGCCTTAGCCAGTCGGTCGAGCACACTGTCGCCTTCAAAGCTCGAACCCGTGTACGTCTTTCGTTTCACTCAGTCCTTCGCAATCCGCTTACGATTCGGTTTTCAGGTAAGTGCTACTCGATTCAAGACAACGAGCAGGCTCAAGTTGCGAAAGCCCGTGCAGCGCATGGCCTACGTCAAGGAGGTTCATTCCGACGATGAGCATAGTTCAAAGGTA